>VDFB02241229.1:0-11758 GCA_007258455.2 Sequoia sempervirens
ATTTCTTGGCATGTTCGTGATGGCAGGATCTTCTAGTTCAGAGAGCTCATGTGTTTCTGTGAATTTGTTACTTCTCTTATATTCATTGTATCAATGGGACACTATGTAATTTGTATTTCTCATTTGTAATAGAGGAGGATCCATGTATTTTGTAACTATATCGTTTGTATGAATCTATTCATTTTCGACTTAAGTGTATATTATGTTTAATGTGTGTTGTATCTATGGAAATATGTTCAATACATTTCCATGTTTAATTTATTATGCAATGGGTTAATGCTTTGATGTATGTTGTTTATCATGAGTTAATTTCATATGTTATGGTTAGATTAATTTTGTAAGTTTTGGAATTTCACATGTAGACGTGTTGCATGGCCTAGAGGATGTATGTGTATAGAGTAGATTACTTTACTTGTTATTGTTACTCTTTTAAGAAAAAATTGTTGTGTGCTTCAAGCAGTTGTTGCATCATCCTCTATAGGTTATGAGTATGGTTTTACGTAACTTTGAGTGTACTATGAGGATACTTACCTCTTTATGACTTATGTGATATGAATATGACACTTGTCATAATATTTTATTATTTTAGCTCTCACCTTGCCCTTATAAGTAAGGATTCTCTTGTACATTATTATAACATGTATACATCTTATAACTTGCATCTTGTAGAATTACTGGAAGTATATCATTTTTGTAGCTTCTCTCTGATCTATGGAAGGTCATTTAGTGTTGTAAATTGATCATTTATCCTATGAGACATTTGTACAAGTTCAACATAGTATTATAGTTTTTATTCTTGTAATAATATTCTCAATTTTAGAGATATTCTACAATCATTTTTTTTTGGGTACATCCTAGACAAGATATAACCCCATGGTTGATCCTAGAGGATCCAAATCTATATGGATCAATAGAAACATGATATACTTTTGGAAGTATCATTTTTGGAGATTTTTTGGCCCCTACCTTGAGTCATATAGTCTAAATAAATTTTTTACTACTTCTACAGTCATTATCATCATTTTTGTACATAGTTAGCAAAAAAATTGGGCAAAATATATTATTTTAATTTTTAAAAGTTTTTTATTGTTTTGTAAAATCTACCATATAGGGGTCTGCAAACCCCAATATAGAATATCCTTATCATCCACATTATTTATAGATTTCATAGGGATTGCAAGTACCTTTTGGAGGTATTCTAGCCTATATGAGACACTCGATTATGCCAACAACTTGGCATTCAATTCCAAGGCTTATGTGCCCTAAATGTTAGGGACTTAACAATATCATTTTTCCCCTCAAATAGGTTGTGCCACTAGTGGGACTCTCAAGATTAGCTACCAATCCTCTATAGTATAAGCACTAGGAAAAGAACTCTCATACACCACCAAAAGTGATTTTTTCATTACTCTACCTAGATCATGCCTTTTCTATTGAAGAACCACCCCTATCAAGCCCCTAAGGCCATTTTCAAGCCTTCAACAAGTAGTTTTTTTCTACAAAGAATAATTTTTAGTTGAGTATTGAATTTGGATTTTAATGGTAGTTGGAAAGATGGTTCCATGTACTTTTCTTTGGTAAAGGTAAATTTTTTATATATTTTTAAGATTACAAAAAAATCATCCTAAAGTTACAATTGATGTTGTTTATTGAAACCGGCATAAATTTTACATACATACTCAAATTTTAATAATACTTTTAAATCACTCATAAAATCACAAGGAATCATAACCTCCATTTTCCTATTTTGCAAGCAATTTTGTTAAAAAATAATTATATATTATAAATAATTGGTTAAAGCCTTTTAATTGTATAAAATAGAGAAATTTATCATTATAGATTATTGTGGGGTTATAAATACATGATAATTTTTTGTCAATATAAGGCACTTGATATAAGTTCTCCTTTATCTTTTATCTATTGGTGTTTGTCTCTTAGTCATAGTGAATCTCAAAACTTTTGAGCTCTTCACCACACATAAATATCACTCAAAAATTAGAAATAAGACAATTACTACAATATAAGGTAATTTCAAAAGTATTAAATGATAAATTGCCTAAATTCACTAAGGATTTTGAAAAGAAATCATATAGAAATAAATTAGATGAACCCATAAAGCTCATAGGATTGCATGTATCTAAGAAATTATTTTATATTGTGAAGTGCATTACACCTAAGCAAGTTTTGAACAAACTTGATGGATTGTATGGTACACTTAATGAGTTATGAATTTTTCAGCTAGGGGAAATCTAACATCACTCTCTCTAGATGGATTTTCTACAATTCAAGATTACCTTGCTAAATTCAAACCAACTTTTTCACAATTAATAAAGATGTGGGCATGAGAAAATTGATGAGGTATGTAACTTCTTGATTCTATCAAAGTTGAAGGGTTTATTTCTAGGGTTTCCATATACTTTATATTATACTATAGATACATTGGGGAATTAATTTAATATGATTATATATGAGTTGTTTTGTGAGCATACTAGTAGGGAGTATGCATATTTAATTCATATGGATGCACTTATTAGTTCTAAGATCCAATATTTGATGGCTCAATCTTCTAAGGTTAGAGGAAATATTAAAAAGAAGCCTGAGATATAATCTCATTTAGATAGTGCATCTCCCTCCAAACCTAAGAAAAATAATACTCTTAAATCCACTTTTTCTTCCACTTCTAATTTTGGTGAGTATTCCTCCAATATGAAGAAGAATACAATAATTCCTTATAATTTTTCGGCATTCCTACTCATGATGAATCTCATTTCTTTAAGAAAATACAAGAATTGGATTAAATCATGTAGTAATACAATATGTTTATCCATAAGTTTTTTTTTTATAGGAAAAGGGAAATATTTTTCTATTTGAGGTTTTCATTCATATAAATAATAGTGGGATACTTGATTCAAGTGCTTCACATCACATGACCAATTCACATGATCTACTTGAGTCTCTTTATGATAGTAGTACTTCTTAATTTACAATAAGTAACTCTTCATAGATTCTCCTTTTGGGAAGAAGCACTATTGAGTTGTAGGATTGCTACATTGAAGATGTTATTCTTGTTCCTGATATATTATGAACCTTCTTTTTATATAGCATTTTTTCATTTAAAGGATGTGAAAACATTTGAGGTCACTCCACATGATTTGATTATTCAATAGTTATAAGATCTTGAAAAATTTGTTTCTTTAGGGAATCGATCATGAGGCATTTTTCTATAGTTTTGATGGATTTGAGCCTTCGTCAATTTTATCTCTTATAGCACATTCAAATTCATCAATCATAATTTGACATGAATGGTTTGGTCACTTGAACTATAAGTATCTTTAGTAGTTGAGGCACATATAAGACTTGTTGATTGGTCTTCCTAGGTTTTCATGAATAAAAGAATTTTTCCTAGGTTATTTTAGGTATGTGTAGGATCATGATGGGCCAAAAAAGTGGGTGATAGTGTGGTATGATAGGCATGTGGTTGAGGATTTCTTTTACAAAATTGATGAAACGAAAGGTTTTAAAGGAGATTCTCCGCCTTCCAATTTATAAATTATGTTTTACTTTAAATTTAATAAATAATTATTATTCATTTTCTATTTGAATTACGTCTAAATTTTGATTGATAGGTGATTGAAAACATATATAGCTTTCAAACGGTATCACATTTTTTGAATCCAAAACATGTGTCACATTCTATGCTTCAATACAATATAATATTAAAAAAAAAAAATGAATTTCATAAAGTTTTGACCAAGTTAAGGTGGTTAGACATAGGAGTTTTATTTTTTTAAAAGTTGTAATAAAAAATCATAATTAATTATTTACTTGGAAAAAAATTATAAAAAAATATGCATCACATCCGGACATAAGCCCTCTACTTATATCTAAAATATTATAGAAAACATTATCATTTTATTGTGGTTAGGGTGGTCGAATAGACACCTACTTCTTATTTTTTCCCTGAAATTTAAGTACCACTACAATGAAATTTCAAATTTTCACTAAAGCATCCCTATATTTTCTCAACAATGATCTTATTTTATTTCTAACTCCTTAAATTTCAATGGCTTAGTATGTGTTCACCATTATTATTGACTTCTCATTATTCACATGGAGGTACTATTTTAATTACAATAGTGATTCTCTCACCACTTCCATGTCATTGAAAAAAATTATGGAGAAGTTAGGTATTTCCCTTCAATATATATGCACAAATAATGGGAAGAATCATGTGAACTAAGAATTTCAAGATTCATCCATGAACATGATATTCAACATGAACACACACTTCCTTAGACTCCTTAATAGAATGTTGTGGTTGATTGGAAGAATAGGACCACAAAAGATATGACCAATTGAATGGTTCAATTTAGGTCCATGGCTCCAATTTTGATGGGTTTAAGTAGTCAATTATTATAATTATATTAGTAATTGTATGCCCACAAAGAAGTACAAAATAACTCTTAAGGAGGTTTGGTCCCATGTCAAGTTTGATGTTTTCTTATTTGGATTATTTGGTAGTGAGGCTTGGACATTCATTCTAGATGTTAAAGATAAGGAAATGGAGAATATGGGCTAAGCTTTGATTTTTATTGGCTATTATAGCGTATGTGGGGGATGATGATGGGCCAAAAAGTGTCGATTGATGGGTATGTCTAGGGTATGTGGCTGACAACATTTTTTTTTTCCAAAATTGATGAAATGAAATGGGTTTTTAAAAGAGTTTCTCAGCTTTCCATTAATATAAATTATTCTTTACTTTGAATTTAATAAATAATTATTATTTATTTCTATTAAATTATGACGAAGTCTTGATCGATGGGCTGATTAGAAAACCATCATAACTTTCAAAGCGGTATCACATTTTGAATCAAAACTATGCGTCACATTCTATGGTTCACATAATATAGGATTAAAAGAAAAATTAAATTTTATGAAGTTTTGACCAAGTTAAGGTGGTGGGACATACAAGTTATTATATTTTTTAAAAAGTGTAATTAAAATTCATAATTAATTATTTACTTAGAAAAATTACAAAATATGCATCACATCTAGACATGAGTCTTCTACTTATATATAAAATTATATAAAAAATTATTATCATTTTATTATGGTTAGAGGTGAGTCATCTGAGACACCTACTTCTTATTTTCCACGAAATTTAAATTACAAATGCATTAAAATTTCAAATTTTTCACCAAATAGATTTTATTTATTTTAAATAAACCTAGTGGTTTAAAACTACATTCAATTTTCTATAGATTCTATTCTTACATATTTTGAAATAATATAGATAACTTATTCAAATTTTACGTCAAGTTTCCTTAACTGATTTTTTGAATTTTTTGCCAATTAAAGGTCCGTTTTTTCCATGATGATCTTGCACATACCCTATAAGGATGTAAAAAGACCTACAAGTTATTTGATCCTATTACATAGGATGCCTAAGTGTTAATACTTGATATTTAGTTTTACTTACGTGTCCATAAATATGGGTAATTCTTCCCCTACTTCATCACTACAATATAGAAAAATGTGTGACCCATCTCCTTTTGTGGGGTTTCGAAACCTTTTTCCTATTTCATTAAATAAAGAGAGGGTTTGATAGATTTCAATAAGATATATGATTGACTTATAGCCTGAAAGGTGAGCCAACTTTCCCTTGACCAAATCTAAAATTAACCAAAGGAAGAAATGCAATGATTCAACTAGACTAATGATGCAAATGATTGTTCTGATGTAAAACAACATATCCTTGAGATATCAGAGAGAAATTTAGACTTCAGAAATGGACTGAGCCTAGGACACTCTACACCTATGGCATAAATTTAAGACTAATTTTCAAGGACACTTCCTTCAAGGGAGCCATTGTTCTTATTTACCAATTTCATATATGTTTTCACAATCCTTTGGTGCCAAATCAAATATTTCATTATTTTCTTGTCACACTAACGGATAATTTTGTGAGTTTTTGTGAGTTTTCAAGATGTAGGGTTTGATTGAAATATAGAATAATTGATATTCAAAATTCCTCCAATCCTCTGTAAACCTGAAACCTACACATTTAAAGAGAGAAGAAAGGTGTCATTTAGGGGCTTTCCTTATTCAAACCCTGTGTTATTATTTCTACTTCCATAATGACAATGTCAATGATAAAATCATAAATGATAAAAAGGAATGATCAATCAACAAATTTATGTAGCTCACCACCCTTCAAGCTTCCTTGAAAGACTAAAGTCATATAAATCTCCTCAAGGCTTGATTTCTTTCTTGAATTACTTGGAGACCTACAAGGGTTAGTCTTCACAAACAATATGAAAATATAAACATGAATGAACTCATACACACTTTGACATGATGCTTAGATCTTGAATTACTACAATAAATATTTGAAATTCTTCTCTTGAATTGCTTGGTAATTCTCTTCAAAATAATTCTTGCTCAATAATTCTTGTTATTGCTAAATAGATCTCTTGTTAGTTTTGAAATAGTGAAATGACTAGGTATTTATACACAATTATTCTAATTTCCTGAAATTAAATCTTGATAGCTGACTTTAGATATTTTATTTTCAAATAATAAAATTTTGACACCAATATAATTAAATCTAAAGCTAGAAAGCTTCACATTGAAGGTTTCGAAGTAGTGGAGGTTGGCTCCCAACAGACTTTGAATGCACTCCTCCTTCAAAATACTCGAAGGGCCTAGTCTTTGTGGCATTGGCACTTTTCCTTTTCTCTTTGGTTGTTAGTGTATTGTAACTGAAAATATATTTCAATTTTGTGTTCCTTTATAGGTTTCTTTAGATTTGTTTTTGTTTAGTTCTTGGTTTCCCATAACCTTCTTATCTACATGGCAAACATTGTTAATTTTTTTCTCTCATTATAATAAAGGGAGTGGGCCCCTCATCACATGGCTTACAAACCAAAAAAAAGTTATCAAACATTATATTAATAAAGTAACATTTATTTATTTTATAAAGATTTAATGAAAAATCATTCTAAAAAAATTATATTTGAAAAAGATTAAATTTTGGTTTTTAATTGATTCAAAATCAATTTATTAATAAATTGAATAGCTTTTTACAATAATATTACCTAGAGCAAGTACTAATAAATAAATGAAAAATAAATAGGGGCAGGGGGCCTACCTCGATTGGCTAAAGCATCTTGTTGTACAGGCAAGAGGTCACAAGGTCTAGTCTCCCCCCAAACCCGTGGTACCAGAGGGCGTGTCATGCAAAACCAAAACCAAAACCAATACCGAATTTAGCATCTCTAGCTAAACTACTTACTATTATTAGTATTTCATTTTACTATTGTTTCCTAAAAGGTAGGAAGCAGGAACACACCATCTATGAAGCATAAGATCTACTTTTCAATTGAAGGCTATAGAAATCTTGTCTTCAACTCAAGAGTCTTCTAGCTCTTAAAACTGATAGATTGAAGCAGTAGCTTTAGGGAGATTGGTTTTGGTTCATCTAATTTTTATTAATAATGGCAAGGTTTCATAATGTTTTTTTGCAAACTCTACTCATTTTTCTCATTAGCATCATTGACAATATTATAAAATTTGTGCAGAACCTTGAGGTAATTCATTCATCATAATATAAAATATAAAATAATTACTATGTTGTTATATGTTAAATAAATTAAATTGTTTATATGGTTATATCTATTGGTTTTAAAGATGGTTATAGATGGAGTAAAATGGTCTCTTCTAGTTGTTTCATAATTGTGATCAATGATAATTGAAAGAAACATCTTAGAGGAAGCTTGCAAATTATAGAAGTTAGTGAAAGTTGACTGTGTTGGGGACTTATGAGGAGGATCCTTATGACTCTCAGTCTCTACTGTTGTGTGGGGTGAGAGGGAGAATTGCAAGTCAACTATTATTATTGCTATTATTGATGGATTTGACTACCAACCAAACCTTGTAGTTAAGGTTTTATCACAGGCCTTCTAAATTTTAACACAAAAATATAAAAATTTCAACACAAACATGTAAGAATATAGTCAAACTGTATAATTTTGAATTGAGATTTTATCACATGTCTTCTAAATTTCAACACAAACATATAAGAATATAATCAAAGTGTATAATTTTGAAGGTATTGATGTGTAATTGTGCCACGTGATATCCAATGTGTAAGATGTGTCATATGATATCCAATGTGTTAAGTGTTGAAAATGATTTTTAATTGTTTTTTGATGAATAAGAAGCTACTATCTATATTAAAAATAAAGATAAAGTTACATATTCACAAAAAAAAAAGACAAGTGGTAAGAAAGCACACCCCGAGAGTCACATGGGTAGAGCCATAAAAGAGCCAAAACCAAAGTCACTTGAACCTAACCCAAAGTCCATAAACATTAAGAACATATAAAATAAATCTTTTTATCTTTTTAAAACAGATTTTTAATTGTTTTCACCATTGTTTTGAAAACAGATTAACATTTATCTTTTAAAACACATTTTACTTCTAAAACTATCATATACCAACAACATTTCAAAATTAAAAATCCCAACAAACATTCTAAAACTATCTTATTCATCTTTTTAAACCTGAGTAGTTTTCTTTCTCATATCTGTGTTTTATTTCACGTCTGCACTCAATTATTTATAACAGAATCTCAAATTAGTATAGAGATATTTTGAACTATAAAATAAATTGGGCATTTCAGGGAAGAATGGGAATTTAAAACGAGAAAACAATGGGGTTAGAGAGGCTCGAACTCTCGACCTCAGGATTACTCAATGGTAGCTATGAGACCTACGCGCTAGCCAACTGCGCCACCACCCCATAAGTTTTTGTAGTATTGATCTGCATTTCTAAGCTACTGGATTCTTTGACTCGATCAACCGGCCCTACCTTTGCTTCTGTTGCCTTAGCTTTGTGCTCTGCTTCTTATCCTTTCACTCAATCTACTTAATCTTCTATTATTATGGCCATGCTTTTGCCCGAGCTTATACACCAAGCGGAGATAAATTTAAAGACTCTGCCTATTTAAAAATCGTTGCAAAAAGATAGCGCACATTAAATATGGGTGCATAATTACTTCATAATAGAGTGCAACATGTAAAATTTTGAAATCATCGGAAGCCACAACTGATACACTGCATCGAATATCAGAGCCAGGTTTCGATCCTGGGACCTGTGGGTTATGGGCCCACCACGCTTCCGCTGCGCCACTCTGATTTGATGAAAATTTGGTGATTACATTTCAACTGATTTTATAGAGTCCTAACAACGCGTACAATGAAAAGCACTTATTTCAGGAAACTTTATTTAGGATTTTAGTATAGCGCAGACAGCAATAGAAGTTAGTAATAACAATTTCTTTTCATCTTATTTTACTAATAAATCTAAAAAATCTAAAAGTGAATCTTTTCCCTTTCCCATGGCTTGATGTAGATATTTTTAATTTAATTATTTTGATGTAGATAATATTACTCATTCCCAAAATACAAATACTTTTGTTTGTTTGGTTGTAATAAGTGTACAATACTATGGTATTTGTACTAATTGACCTACCCAAATTTCCAACAAATTTGGAGGATAGTATACTAAATTACAGGGTTGTATGTAGGGCTTAAATTTGACGGTCAACCTTGTCTGTCAACAATTTTTCAATGACGGTTATCTATTCAAAGGTGCCCTTAAAACATTATGATATACCTTAGTGTAAGTAAAATTATATATAAATCAAATATATATATCATTATAATTCTTGATAATAATTTTTTATTGATATTTTTTTGAAAACCTAGAAATTTTTTAATAAAAAACCAAAAAAATGAAACCACTTGCCTACATGCTCACTAAGGAGAACCAATAGCAGCCTAGGGTCATGTGTAGGGTCATGTGGTTGTACGACCATACAAATTCATGTGCATTGACCTCTATCTGCTAAGTTTTTTTTCCTTTTTTTCAACTTCTCCAAATTTGATGAAATGATAGGTGATCTAAGGGTTTTCAATCATTCTAGACATAATAGTGATGCTCATTTTTCCTCGAGATGAGCCAATCTTTCCCTCAAGGCTATATCTTTTAAAATCCAGACATGAAGTCATAGATCTGGTGCACTGATACCATGTTGGAGTTGATACTGAACTCCATAGTTCCCAAAAATTCTTACATCGAAAATGCCTATCACATATAAGAAGATCAAAGCAACTAATTTGCTATGCAACTAAGAGATAAAATATTGAATTCAAAAAAACATCTAATATGCATTTTGTATTTAATAAATAAATGTGAATTAATGATTACAATGAATGTGCATGCTTATAAAAGCAAAATAAAGAAAACCCTAGATGATGATTATATTATATTGGTGTACAAGTGTCTTAATCTCATGCAATGGAACAACTAGACCTATAATTAGCCCAATCTAATAATTAAAAAAAACTCCTAAGTTATGCTTAAGCTAATAAAGGAATATTAAGGGACTTAATAATTAATTAATGAATAATTAAGTATCAAGTGATTATCCTGATTACTCCAACAAAAAATACCTAAAAATAACTATACCACAATCCAATGACAAATATTACCTTTCTAGGGCTCCTAGTGCATGGGTAACATCTAGTCTAAAATTGACCAAAGCATCCAAAAATTCCATCAACACTATCATAAAGGATGTGACTAAATTCCTTTATTACATTGTTTTGAAGAACATAGAATAATCTACAAACCTACAAACCAAACCACTATAAACACCCTCATTTGATCACCTTAATCTCCCAAGTCCTTCACATCACATAAAAATAGATCAAAAATCCCCAAAAATTTATACTATTACTAAGAAAATGAAGTACAATAATAGTAAATGATCATGTCTATAAATATCTCATATCTAATATGAAATGAATCAAACCTCCATGATAAACAATAGATCATAACAAGAAAATATGTAAATCAAACCCTTTCCTTCTACCACCATTAACATGTGTTCAAGTTGTTACATGTAAGATCTCCTTCCAAATCCCCAAAAAAACAAATTATCAACATTCAACCCCAGTGTAAAAATTAAAATAGATGTAATATTTTTAAACTAAAGGAATATCAAACTAACAACATTCTCATACTATGAAATATTCTAAGGCCACTTAACATCTCTTTTAATATTCAAACCAATTATTAGTACTAACTCTAGAACTAAAGATCCACATGTAAAGAGATAAAGAAAACTTAACAATGCATCTAATCCTCAAATAAATGCTCAATATTGGCATCTATAACATAGGTATGATGCACAGGAGATGAAGAGACACAAAAATAATACATCTAATAACTAGGTGGGAAATACCAATTAGATCATTCACCACTGATTTGGATCAAGAGTGGGGTATAAGATTATTCCAATAATGAGGCATAATCTCCTTAAAAATTACTTGTTAAACTAACATCTAGCTCCAAGACCAAGCTCCTCATTCTTTGAATTGAAACCAAGTCAAGGGGCTCCACCATTCCAACAAATGAGCACTAAAAAGGTTATCAATCCAACCTCATCCAAATATGATATAGATGCACAACCAATCATCTTGAATTCCAAATGCATCCAACTACAACTTTGTAATAACCAAAAGCTCACAATGTAAAATGATCAAAACACTCATTTATAAAATTACCACAAATCAACAACCACTAAATATTCTAATATATTAGCATAAAATCTTAGAACTTACCATGATATCATGATTTGCATCTTTGCAAGATCTACCAAAATCACTAAGATCTCTCCATGGAAATAAG
>VDFB02241230.1:0-11605 GCA_007258455.2 Sequoia sempervirens
TTGAAGTTTGAAGAGGGAAAAGTTGTAGATTGAAAGACAAGATGCCTCCTAAAGGAAGTGGAGTCATTGCTAGAGAAATAAGTTTGGTGAAAGAGTCTCAAGAAGCCATGTTATCCAGACTTGCAACATTGGAAATAAATCAAAGGAGAGGATAGGCCACTGAAGAGGAAAGTGATTGAGAGGAAGAGGGTGAGAATGAAAACCCTCCAAGAGGAGTCTAAGACCCTGATGAAAGAAGGATGGTGAAAATGTTGAAGGATATCATAGGAGATTCTTTTGAGGTGAAAATAAATTTACTAATGTATAGTGGAAAGTTGGATGTAAAAGAAGTGCTAGATTGGATTGATGCAATGGACAATTACTTTGAGTATAAGTAGGTTGCAGAAGAACAAAAGGTAGAGTTTGCAAAGAATAAGTTGAAAGGCCTTGCTCTAACCTGGTGGAACTATGTATAGGAGGAGAGAGTGAAAAAAGGAAAAGAAAAAATAAGTTTATGGGATAGGATGGTGTCAAAGATTAAGAGTCAATTCTTGCCAGGTGATCATGGTTACAATCTTTTAGGAAGTTGCAAAACCTCAAGCAGAAGGAAAAGGATGTCATGGCCTACATAGATAAGTTTCACAAATTAAGTATTAGAGTAGGTCATGTTGAGGATGAAACTAAAAATATAACAAGGTATTTGAATGGATTGAGATTTCAAATTCAGGATGAATTGAGTCTTATTACTCCTAGGACAGTTGAATAATGTTTTTAGTTGGCTGCTAGGGTAGAAGAGAAGTTAAAAAGAAGGAAATAAAGACAAGGAAGAGGAAGAGGAAACACTAATAGAGGAAGAGGTTCAAGGCAGTCCTACAAGGACCAACAAGATGCAAACTTAAAAGAAAAGACCGAATTGTTGATGAAAGCTCGGTGGATTTAGAGGTTTCAGAGGAAGATTTGGTGGACAAGGTAGAGGTTCAAACATCGTTTTAGTCCAAGATTTTATCATTGCAATCAATTTGGACATCAAGCATTTAAGTGCAAGGAAGAATAGGCTTCTAGTTCACATTGTGGTGAAAAGAGAGGTGAAAAGAGGGTTCAGTTGGTGTAAGAAGATGATGCTGAGGGTGAAAACTCTCCAATGCAATATGCTACTCTAGAAGTTGGAGAATCCTTAATGGTTAAAAGAACACTCCTCAAAGCATCCAAGGAGAAGGAGCCACAATAAAGAACACTTTTCAAGACAACTTGTAAGTGCATCCAGGAAAGGTATGTAATGTTGTGATAGATTTAGGAAGCATATATAACATGGTGTCTATTGAAATGGTTGATAAGCTTAAGTTGGAAATGATACCTCATGATAAACCTTATAAAGTGTCTTGGCTGAATGAGATTCAATCTATTTTGGTGAATGAGCAAGCTTGGGTTGAGTTTAATATAGGTGGCTACAAGGATACAATTCTATGTGATGTGTTGCCTATGGATGCGTGTCATTCGCTGCTAGGGAGACCATGGTAGTTTGATAGGCATGCAATGTATGATGGTAGGAACAATAATTATGAGATTGAGAAAGATGGAATATCTTTTACATTGAATCCATTGGTAGAAGATGATAAGGGATAACCTAAGGCAACCAAGGTGATAATGTTAGGTAGGAAAGAGTTTGTAAAGATAAAGGAAGAGGAGCCTATGGAGTTTGCATCCACTCCTACACTTGAAGGTATCAAAAGAGTAGAACTGAATGGTGAAATGAAATTGGAAGGAAACGATATTGAATTAAGGACAAAATATGATAATGAGAAGGTCAAGGATGAAATGATTGTGGAGATTCAAGAGTGGGTTAAGAAGCATGTTGAGGTGGTGATGAAAATAATGTTTTTTTCATTGTGTCCAAAAGAGGCTAATGGTCATTCAAAGGTTTGTAAACTTGGAAAAATAGATATCCTATGGGAAGAGAAACTAAAGGAAGAGGTGAAAGGAAGAGATGAAGAGACTAAAGGTGAATTGCAAAGACAGGTGGATAAGGACAAGCAAACAGTGAAAGTAAATAAGAATATAGTTAATGGAAAATATGGAATAGGTATGTTTGTAGGTGCTCAAGTAGGTTTAACAATAGTTCTAGATGAAGAGAAGGTCAAACAACATCCATCAAGTAGGTTGTTCAAGTTGGAGCAATTTCTAGGTGGCAAAGAGTTCCCTAATGCGAAGAACAATGCAAATCTTCAATACCCGGTTCAATGGAAAGGATTACTAGATGAAGGGACATTTTGAGATCAAATCCATTGATGTGGTCAAACATAATTTTCTATTGCAGCAAGGTACTCAAGGGACTTGAGTTCTTTTTCTGTCCGGGTGCATGGTGCAGGGGCACCATATCAATTTTTGTAAATAGGGTCTTATGTTTGGTTTTAGGTGTTTAGAGTCCAAATGTGATGTAATAAGGTCATAATAGACCATTTTAAATGTAATTAGAGTCATATGGGGTCAATCTTGCTAATGTTGTAAAATCTTGAAAAAGTTGTCATAGTGCAAAAATGCAAAAAAGCGAGAAATGGGAAGTCCACTGGTCTAGAAGTTTAAATAGTGGTTTGAGTCAGTTGGGCTGGTTTATTTTTGGTGTGTATGGTTTAAATATGCCTCAAAAGCTTCGAGGTAGGGTTTTGGAAGTGAATTTTGTTGAAAGAGCAATAGGAAACCCTCATTTTCTTTGTGTTTTTAGTTAATTCTATTGCTACGTGTGATACAGTTCTGTACAGGCTGAAAATGTTTTAATATCCATTGGAATTGATGGGGGAATGTGTTAGAAATATTTTGGCCTTGGTTTGAGTCAATTCTATTGAGTTTGAAGCAAGTTTGAGGCTTTTTACAGAAAATAGGTTGAAAACCCTATTTGGAGGGTTTGAGAGTGTTTAAAATGTGTTGGTGACCCATTCCACGGGTAGAACTACTTGAAAATTGGTCGAATGGGTGCATTTAGATAGGGCTTAATGTTAATGTAGGTTTTAGGAGCAGGGAATAGGGTTTGATGATATTTTGGTGTTTCCCTAGTTGATGTTTCATGGGTTTTTTGACTTAAATTGATGGCTAGGGGTTAGGGCTTGATGAAAAAGCATTAATAAAGTGTGGGAGTTGGTTTAGGAAGCATGTGTAGACCATAGATAATGTGTTTGAGGTTCTTTTTAAGAGGTTTGAGGCCTAGAGTACAAAGATTCAATAAACCCCTATGTGATAAGCCTAAATAGGCCTAAGTAAGGGTTTTGTGGTTTGGTGAATTTATTGGTTTCTCAAGGGATAAAAACCATTGATTTAGACCTTTTGTAATCTGGTTAAAGTCCTGAAGTGGAATTTTGTGTTCGGGGAAAGGTTTTTCTTGAAGGTGCTTTGTAAAATAGGGCTAATTGAGCCTCATTCTAGCGTAGCAGACCATTTTAGGAGGGTATGTTCTGAAACAAGCATATGTACAAATCTAATATGTCAAAGTAGAGGATAAAGGGTATCTTAAATGATAGTTATTTTGTGGGTTTGAAGTTTTTTTGCAAGATATGGTCAAAAGTCACTGTTTGGAATGCTACAAGGGAAATTGAAGAAACTGTGAGATAGTGCCAAGTTAGAGTCTTCAAGGTTAAAAAGTTGTTTGAGATTGATTGAATTGTGATTTTTTTGAATATATCCTCCATGCTCTGCATCAATGTGTCCAAGCATGAATCCATACATCCCATGACATAATTCACATATGCACTCCTAAAAAAAACTCAATAATGACAACCACTCACCCAAGTAACCTTAACCACTAAAAATGTGTTTGCTTTTATAGAAACAAGCTCACAAAAATACAACCAAGTGGTAAGATAAACCATGTGCCACAAAACCATGTGCACACAAAACCATTGACCTCTTATTTAATATTGAGTACTAAGTTTTCACATTATTAAATACTTTCCCAAAATATTAAATTATTATCCTATATTGATCCCACACATAAAATAATAAACCTAATGTAATTTAATACAAATTGCAAGTGGCATCAAATAATTACCTAGTGTGGCTAAATACACCTCCTAATTGCACCAAAGCTAAATAATTATTAAATTACAACATTATAATGTAAAAATTTACACAATAGGTACAACATAAAATACTAACATTCTCCCACTTGTTGTATACATTGCATAAGGGCCAATTAATGAAATAAATCATTATAGCCATACATGAAATTGCACGAATATCTAACATGCTATTGTGCTCAATCAAGATACCTAAAATAATACCAAAGTGGCCACCATCTCAAGAAAGAACTCCTCTCATCCTCTGACATGACACCTATAGAAGAAAACTAACAAGCCAAGGTGAAGATGCATCAATCCAAGAATGCACATCAAATCCAAGTGATAACAAAGGTTCCAAGTTGTTGTCAAAGGTAAAACTCCACATGATTAAAAGTAGCATCCATACATCCTAGGTATCAATAACATCAATAAAATCATGACAACATTTTCAACCAATAAATCACAATCACAAGCTCCCTGTATCAAACCTGTCAATGAAGAACATGCATATCCAAGAACTCCCACTATATGGGTAATGTCAAATATGAAAATGATCAATTAATATCAAGTCTACCAATCTAAACTATAACAAAGTGTGATAAATGATAAAAATATGAATTACCAAGAATAATGACAATGATCCATACATGCAACACAAATAGCTACATAATCTCTCACATGTCACCATAATCCCCCCAAATCATAAGAACATGAACTTCTAGGAAGGAACTATTGAATGAACAGAGAAAACTTGTAAATCATAACATGTCCTTCTACCAACACCTCAAAGTGCTACGCTTTGTCAAATATGTCTTCTTACAACCCTAAATGAAAATCCTCAACAACACCCAAATTTTCAATCTCTTAGAACAAACAAAATATGAATAATGTAATATAAAATATGGATGTATGCATCTTTAATCAAGGAAAAAAATCAAAGTATCCATTCCCAAATTAGGAAATCAGCCCAATAAACATCTCCTAAACTCAAGTCATCAATGTATATTAACACAAATAAAATCATATGCACAAGGAGATAACAATGCTAAACATGCCTCAAAATAAATCCTCCAAAACCAACTATCCATGCTATTAAGGATCTATATCTATGAAAGATAAAGCAATAACACTCATGCTAAATGAATCTCAAATGAGTCTCTCAAAATTAATCACCATAGATCAAGACACATTACCATGAGAAAATAAAGAACAAAATATAACATATTTGAAAAATAATGGAAAAATACCTTTAAGATGATAAATCATTGAGTAGACCAAGAGTGGGTAATGAATGCTCCTCTAGGATAACCAAGTCATCATGAATTGGTCTAAGAATACTCTCGTTTATAGGACCATCATGAGCTCATATCCATATCTAGGTGAAGGCTCCTTGGTCTTCCTGCTAAAACCTCCAAAGAGTAACTATCTCAAGCAAATGTCTTCAATCCCAAGAGAACTCTAGCCTCACCCAAGTCTCAAAGTATCCATGAGCACTTGAAATTGATCAATTCATGTTAAAATCCAAATGAAATACTACACTATCATGAAGCTCCCAAGAAAATGAACATTGTAATCAATACCAAGAGAAACAAAAAGATCAATGTTAAAGCTCCTTTTGAAAAATCACGAACCTATTATGACATCATGATCTAACCATCACTCCTCCTAGGAGATCACATGCAATAATGCATACATCTCAGTCTCAAGAGAAATCGTATCATGTCAAAAATATAATCTAGAATCAAGAGTGCATCATAACATAATACTAAACACAATATAAACCAAGAATCAACATCTCCAATCACATGAAGATAACCATCTCCTAATAGTGAACCTATAAATGTGAAATAACTCTTTTGAAACAATAGGATCTAAGAGCTCCTCCAAGACATCCATAAACACTAAAGAAGATCATCCATAAGCAATGATGAATAACATCACTTCCAACAACTCCCAATGAACCATGATACCAAGCTACACATGGCATGATGAAAACTATATCCTAAATGAAGATCACCCATGGTCCACACACTCAACTACAATCTCATCACCTGTAGAGAACAAGTAGAACCAATATCTCCAAGCCAAAAATATACAATCACCATGAAAACATCAAGAATCAATCCTACACCACCAAATCATCATTTTCAAAAGCTCCTACTAAGATGTGTAACTAATGAAATGCAACCAAGCAATCATGACATCATGATAAAACCACATTGTACAGGTCCTAACAACCAAGTATCTAGGTACTCTAATCATCCATCCTCTCATCTCAAAGCAACATACCTATTGTTATCAAGAAAATAGGCTACAAAAGTAGGTGAAAGCATGTAGTTATATTTTTCATATGTCATGATTCCCTTCAATGGTAAAAATATAAAATCGAATAGTTAAAGAAGATCTCCAAACTTAGTTGAAGATATTCAATAAGATGAGGAGATCTATTTTGTAGATATTGACATTGAAAATTTTAAGGTTGTCATTTCTCAAATAGATAAAAAAAGAAAGGAACCATTGGTTGAAGAGACTCAAGAACCTACATAAAATGATAGCTTTGGTTGATTCTCTTTGGTCAAGCTTGCTCAAAAGGAGTAGGAGCTAGGATGATTCTAATATCACCAAATGGCAAGTCCTTCACATATTCATTTTCACTAAAATTTGAATGCACAAACAATGTAGTAGAATATGAAGCACTTTTTCTAGGACTCAATATGGTAGTCAAACATGGAATTAAGAAGCTCAAAGTCTTAGGAGACTTAGAATTAGTAGTATCTCAAATAAGAGAATTTTTTTTGAAGAATAAAAGACTAAAACAATACAAGTATGTAGTATAAGATATTATAGAAATGTTTGATGCTTTCTCTATAGATTGGATTGAAATATCAAAAAAATACAATTGTTGATTTCTTAGCTAATATTGCAGTATGGAATAATGATATAACTTATGTTGGTATATTGACCATTGAGATCTTGAATAGGCCATTAGTATCTAACAATGTATGTAATTGGAATATTTTTTAGTGATGATCAAGATTTGTTAAATTTTTTACATTATATTGAGGAATATCACAATTAGGAGATAGTTTTCCAAAATCTTATGGAAATCCTTGATGGGAAAGAAACTATATTTGGGAATGAAATTATTTAGTTAAAAACTAAAAAATCCCAAAGGGGTTAGTAGCCTTAGAATGAGTATTTGCTAATTTAGATAGGTATATTACTAAATCAAACCCTATCCATGAAAGTGACATGTAAGAAATAAATTAGGGCACACAAGATTTTCCTAAAAAGTCTACATTGGGAAGAAATTAGATCCCAAGATTATAATTATGCTTATTTCTTTATTAAGAAAATAAAAACATGTCTTTGTATGGTATTATGATGACCTGAAAGATTATAGAAAGGATTTTTAGAATGAAATTGCTTTGAAACATGATGCTAAGCTTTTTAGGAAAAAGTAAAGACTAATTAATCCAACATTACACCAAAGATGCAACAAGAATTAACGAAACCTAGAGGAGAAATTATAAAGCCAATTAGACATTCTACTCGAGTCTCTAATTTGGTGCTAGTAAGAAAGAAGAATGGATATATAAGGTTATGTTTTTATTTTAGGAATTTAAATGTATCTTAATTAAAATACAACTATTGATTTCCAAATATGGAGGCAATGCTATAGAAAGTAACTGGTTATGAATTACTATCTATGATGGATGTTTTTTAAGATACTGGTAGATGTACTAGACAATTGAGAAGGAGGGTAAATCAATTGTACATTAAAAAATTCAATCCCTCATTAAATTTTAAACCCTCATTAAGCATTGCCGTGCGAACGTAAGGACAAAAACAACAATACAAACAATAACCATACAAAGAGAGTTCACTAGATTTACATGGAAAAAACCAAGTAGGAAAAACCACAATGAGGATTAGCTCACATATATGTATGAATACAACACCAAATAAAATTAGGCTCACTTCAAGGGATTATTACCAAGAAAAAGAATAAAGGCTCACTGTCAGTGGTTCAGCTTTAAGAAGAAATCAATCCCACAATATTGGTTTTACACTTTCTCAGAGATCTTTGATTTTTGTTGAAATCACATATTTTTAGAAAATATAATGATTTAAGCCTTGAAAATTCCATTTAAAGGATTCCAATTGAAGATATTTGATCAAACCACCTTAGATCAAAACCCCTTGGATAGAACCCCACTAGTTTTAAACCATACCTATAACAAAGTCTCCTTTACACCCCATCAAAATGTTGATTAAAACCACTTTTGATTTATCTTTCAGGATCAAATGAATTCATTTAAAATTTATTTTTTGTATATGTATCCTTATTATAAGCTTCAAAAGTATAAATTTAAATAAATTTAATTTATTCTTATATTTATTTTTATTTCTTATGAATGCTCAAGTTTTTTGAAAATCAAAAAAAGTTGCACATGTGGGAAAAATATGATTATTTTTTTGAAAGTATCTGTGCACTAGATATTGAAGTCCTTGATTAATAAAAAAATTTGAAATTCGATACATACAAAAAAGGTTATGTTGTATTGATCCACCTATGTCTGAATTGTAATTGGTTTGACTTGAAACTGATTAAGAAAACAATATTCAATAAAACACTATGAAACCAAATGAAAGCGATAGATGTCATAGTTACAATACTCAATTTGAAAAAAAGTTTATCCTTCATGGATTTTATGTTAACTTGTTCGGTATCACTCCTTAAAAATGGTGTTTACTGAAAAAAAATAGTTTTGAAGGAGATGGAAAAAGAAGTGCAATTTGATTCTAAATTTTTTGAAAAATATATTTAGAATCTACAAAAAAAATGTCACAAATCACTAGTTTGCATCATCTTCAAATTCCTCATGGTTTAGCTGCTATAGGTGCCCGAAAGTGAAGATTTAGTTAAAAAAATCAGTTCAGTGTCCAATTTGGCCAAAAATTGTAAACTGGTTATTGTGGGATCACTAAGATCAGATCAAGAGGAAAATCCACCACTGCAACTTTTCACAACCCACAACCTTGGGCTCACTGCCTCTAGCAAGTTCAAGCACATTGAAAATGTAGACATCTTTTGTTCACTACATTCAGAATCATAAGTATTTAAGGTCACACTTAGATCACCACACTTGATCACATTCACATCAACAAACTTGCCACACCACATCTCCAACAACTCACCTTCTATTTATACCATCCATGACCTAAACAATCTTAATTAGGTAGGCCTTAATGAAATGTATGCACCTCAAATTTGTAACACCAAAATATGTCGGCACCAAAAAATTTCATTGTGTAAAGAAGTGAAGGCAGACCATGCCTAGGGTTAACTAGGAGCCAAATCTACATAACCATGCTACTCAACACATCCATAATCCGCGAGGTACCGTTGCAAACAATGTTAGCATTATAGGTCAGCCAAACATAAAATAACACTACAAGAGACCACATACATGCCTCTCTAGGTTCAAAAACATCATGTAAACCACATAGCAACACTCCACAACATTCACACAACATTGCAAAATATTCCAACATAATTAGAATATTTTGTAACACTACCACAACCACTTGAAACAAACTAATTTCATCCTATGCATCAAGATGCACTACCAATGAACTCTAATACAAGAACTGAACTTGCGGAGAAAATCATCACTGAAAATTCCAAGGAAAGATAAAAACAAAAAATATAAGCGTGTTTCCAAATCGACAAGAAAAAAGACCTTATGCGGAGAAATGTGGAGCAATCTCATTTATCCCAAATAACCTTTTGTATAGACAGACACTCAGTCAAACACAACTTCTACTTCTGCATGATCCAAAATTTGAAGCTCTAGATATTAAACCTCTGAACACCTCTAATCATCATATCCAAATTGCACAAGCATATCTTCAACCATGAAGAAATTCAAAGCACAACACTAAGCACACCTCTATCACACTACACACTCTTTTATTCAATTTTTTCAAAATAACTTGGAAACAAATTGAACTTATTACAACTACAACACTTATCCATCACAACCATACAATACATCAATGACAACACTAATGACGACAACACAAAACCTTCTTATCAAACCACAACACATCCATACTAGCACTAGTACTAACAACACTAATCACATCACCACCAACAACTCAAACACTAGCAATCTCCAACAATATCCATATTGTTGACTTCAACGACCAACTTTTGACATCAATGACAACACCAATAGCATACTTGCAACAATCTCCCCCTTTGTCATTGATGGCAACACCTGCTCTAAAAACCATCAACAAAAAAAGAAACTCATGCATTAAGTAACACTCCCCCTTACTAGGCTAAAATTCACTCTGTCCATTTACCTCTGTTCTTTAGATCCCATTCTATCTACAATTGTAATGTCCCCTTTTATAAAAATAACAATTACTATTTTTAGTAAACCTGGTTTTCAAAATTGTCAATTAGGACCTTCAGGTAAATCGGGTAATTTGGATTTTCAAGAAAAAATTATTAAATTTATTTTGGGTAATAAATTAATATTTATTTTAATTTATTATCAAGGTTCCAACTTGGGTGTTGGAATTCAGAAAGAGTTATTTTGGAGCATTTTTTTGATAAAAAGGTAGATTTAATTGCTTATGATAATAGTTGTAATAAAGACAAATCTTTTTGGGAAATGGCTGATTTCATGGAGGCCCATTGGGAAAGGAGTTAAAAAATAAATAAATGCAAGATTACTTCCATTCTTGGCATGTATTTTGGGTTCCCAAGAAGCTTCATGAAGAAGGCAACACATATAAAATGCAATTTCTTGCTTTTTGGGTTCATTATATGCATGTTATTCGAACAATTTGTGATTTTTCTTCTAAGGCTGAGAAACCGAAGAAGGAAGAAATCCAAGGATTTATTGGCTTTAAGGAAATGGTTCTGATGGTCTCTAGATCAGATTCATATAGAGTCTGACATTGTTCTTCATCGATTTCAGTTTAGAGTATTTCTTTCAATATTTGTAGGTGTAGTTTTGAGAATAAGTGAGTTGTGTGTTTCAGCTTGTTATTGTTGTAGGTTGCAAAATATATATTTGTATTAGTGGAATATATTTATGTAATATTTCTGCTCAAATTATCAAAGTTTTTTTTGATGAGTTGTGTTGAGTTTGAAATTCGTTTGGTGCATATTTTGGCTTGCATTTGTGAGGTTTCTCTATGTATTTTTTTGAAGTTGTAGTTTGTTGTTAGCTGTTGTTTATGATAGTAAATATGATGTATTTCCATGGTATTTTCATTTATATATCATCACATTTCAGTTGCATGCATTTTTGGGTTGGAATTTCTCATTTTGGTGAAGTTAATTTCATACCTGATTTCATTGATTTTATGTAATTTTCCAATCTGAGTTGGTTTATTGTTATTATTTAAAATCTGATATAATTTTCCAGCAAGGGATATTGTAGTGATATTAGATCCATCATCTTGCCAGCCTAAGGGTTTTATCATTTTCTTACAAAAATGAAAAGAGGATTTTAAAGATGGCTGATATTGGTGATCCTATGGAAGATTTGGCAAGA
>VDFB02241231.1:0-26885 GCA_007258455.2 Sequoia sempervirens
TGTATATATATTTATATTTGTATATATATACATATATGTATATATAAATATAAATATATATACACATGAATATGTATATATACATATATACATATATATACATATTCATGTGTATTATATGTATATATATATATATTCATGTGTATATACATATATACATATGTATATATATATGTACATATATGTATACATACATATATGTATACATATATATAAATATATGTACATATACATATATATGTATGTATATATATGTACATATATGTATGTCATATATATAAATATATGTACATATACATATATGTACATACATATATGTAAATATATATATGTATACATATATGTATATATATGTATGTATACATATATATACATATATACATATGTATACATACACATGAATATGTATATATATGTATATACATATATACACATATTCATGTGTATATTATATGTATATACATATAATATACAGATGAATATGTGTATATATGTATATACATATATATACATATTCATGTGTATATATATACATATGTATATATATATACACATGAATATGTATATATACATAGTTATATATATACACATATGATTATGTATATACATATATATACATATTTATATATATACACATATGATTATGTATATATATATACATATTCATATGTGTATATATATATACAAATGTATATACATATGTATATATAGCATATAAATATTAGATATATAATACATATGTGTGTGTATGCATATGTGTAAAATATAATGTGCAATAATATACAATAATATACATATATGTGTGTATGCAATATATATGCATATATATACATGTATATACAATACATATGTGTATGCATATATTTACATATGTCTATATATATATGTATATGTGCATATACATATATATACATATAATATTACATATGTGTATACATACTATATGTATATACGTATACATATGCATACATGCTATGCAATGCATACTGTATGCATATATGCATATGCACATTTTGTATGCATGCATACGTATACATGCATGCAGCATATACATGTACATATGCATGCATGCATGCATGTAATATGCATTATTGTATGTACGTATATGCTTTCTGTACATATGTAATGTGTGTACGTATGTATGCATGTGTGTGTAATACTGTATATAATACGTAATGTGTATGCAATATATACATATAAAATGTGTGTATGTGTAATCTATGTTATGTGTTATGTATGTGTCTGTATGTGTGTTGTAATAATAATATGCATGTAATACGTATTCGTATGTGTTCATGCTCTCTCACCATATACTATGAACTCTCTATATATATGTATATACATATATACATGCTATGTCTTTCTTTATATATACATATATATACATATTCATGTTAATATATATACATATAAATAATAATGTATGTGTAATATAAAATATATGTGTTATGTGTAATATGTAATGTTATGCAGCTCATAGCATATATAATACATATGTGTTAATGCATGTAATACAATATAAGTAATGTGTGTATGTATCTGCTTTGTTGTAATGTATATACATGCTAATATGTATGCTGTAATATATGTATATATATGTATGCAATATGTACTATGAGATATATATGTATATGTATATACACATTCATACGTGTATATATATGTATATATGTATATATACATATATACATATAATATACACATATGAATATGTATATACAGATTCATATGTGTATATTATATGTATATATGTATATATACATATTCATATGTGTATACATACATACATATGTCTATATACATATGTATATATACATATGTATGTATGTATACACATGAATATGTATATATATGTATATATACATATTCATATGTGTATATATACATATTCATGTGTATATATATACACATGAATATGTATATATATGTATATATGTATATATATATATTTATAAATATATATATATTTATATGTATATATCCTATCAACAATAATTTTTATATAATTATAAGGTTGAGACACATTTTTCCAACAAATCTCCACTTGTCAAACACCTTGCAAGAGCAATGGGAGGGAGTAAACATTGTCTCTTAATTGCTAGGGGCTGAAAGACCCATAATCTCTAAACATCATTTAAACTTCTCTGTGTTCACAGGCTTAGTTAAAGAATCAACAACATTCATCAAAGTCTCTACCATAACTAGCTTCACCCTGCCATCTTCGATCATATCTCAAACAAAATGATATTGTACATCAATGTGCTTGGGCTTAGCATGAAATGTTGGGTTCTTAGCTAGACATATCACACTCGAACTGTCACAATAAATTGTCACTACACCTTGTTTTATTCCAATATTTGAACATAGTCTCTTAAGCCAAATAGATTCTTTACAAGCATGAGTAGCTACCATATACTCTACTTCAATAGTGGATAAAACAACCACAACCTCTCGCTTACTCATCCAACTAATTGCACCACCAAATAAAGTAAACACATAAGAACTGGTGGATCATCTACTATCAATATCACCTTCCTAGTCTGAATCCACATAACCATGAATATCAAGGGAAATCTCATCTTCAGTCACATTAATATGATAACATAAGGAATAATCTGAGATACCACACAAATATCTGAAAACTCTTTTAACTACATCCCAATGAACTTTACCACAATTAGACATATATCTAGAAAGAACTCCCACTGCTTGGGAAATGTTTGGTCTAGTACACACCATAACACACATCAAACTTCCAACTGCACTCTGGTAAGGCACTCTGCTCATGTCTTCCATCTTTGATGGAGATGTTGGACAATCTAAAATAGATAACTATGTTCCAACAAAAAGGGGAACACACAATGGTCTGTAGTCTTGCATGTTAAATCTCTGTAAAATTGAATTAACACACTTACTTTGGCCAAGCCATAGCCTTTTTTTCTCTCTATCTCTTCTAATTTCCATCCCAAGAAAGTGTCTAGCTGCACCAATATCTTTCATTTCAAATTTAGCAGCAAGTTGAAATTCATTTATGAAATCATACCTTTCCCTTTGCTAATAAATAATATATCATCAACATATAATGCAATAAACAGGAAATGATCACCATTAATTTTATAATAAACACAATGGTTTGATTTAGAATGCTCAAATCCCAAATTCAACACATGTATGCATCAAATTTCTGGTACCACATCCTGGGACTCTATTTCAAGCCATACAAAGATTTCTTCAATTTTTAAACCAACTTACTTTTTCCTTTCACCACATAGTTATTTGGCTGTGTCATATAAATATCCTCCTCCAAGTCACCATGAAGGAAAATAGTTTTCACATCCATTTGTTCAACCTCTAAATCATAAGCAGCAACAATAGTAAACAAAAGTCTAATGGATGTCATTTTTGCAACAAGAGAGAATATCTCACCATAATCAACACCCTCAACCTGAGAGTAACCCTTCACAACCAACCTTGCTTTGTACTTCTCAATACCTCCATCTGAACTAGTCTTTTTCTTGAACACTCATTTGCAACCAATAGGTTTCCGTCCTTTGGGCAATGGTACAAGATCCCATGTATCATTCTTTTTCAAAGATGCCATTTCTTCATCCATAGCAATCTTCCAGGATTATACATCATTCATACCAAATGCCTCTTCTACAGATTTGGGTTTATGCATGTTAGTATACAAAGCAAAAATACATTTCCAATCATCAGGTGTATACCTTTTAGGTGATTGTCTATTCCTTGTAAACATATGAACAAGTTGAGTTGGAGGTTCTTCCTCCTCTTCTAAAGATCTAGAGCTAGATGAGCTCTCCTCAACTTCTTGTCTACCCTTGGGTCTTGATTCAAATTTCTTAGGTGTAGAAGGAAATGGAATCATATCTTCTTGTTTACTTTATTCTGGTTGCAATGTAATAGAAGAAGGCTTAGTTACTCTAAACATAACACCCCTACTATACATTACCATTTGTGCAACAGGTTCCCAAAGCTTGTATCCTTTCACACCATAACTATATCCGATGAAGATAAATTTCACAGCCCTGTTCTCCAACTTTGTTCACTTCTCCTCTAGAACATGTGTATATGCCTCGCAACCAAAAACTCTAAGATGTATCAATGAAGGCTTGTGACCTGACCATGCCTCTATAGGTGTCTTATCAATAAGAGCTAATGTAGGAGACATGTTAATCGGGTATCAGGAAGTGGCAACAGTTGCAGCTCAAAACCTTTGTTCTAGGCTAGCACCACTCAACATACTCCTAGCCTTCTCCATCAGTGTCTTGTTCATTCTTTCTGCAACTCCATTCTGTTGTGGAGAATATAGATTTGTCTTCTGTCTATGAATACCACAATCTTTATAGAATCTATCAAAATCATTAGAGAAAAATTCACCGCCATTATCAGTCCTCAAACATTTTATTTTCTTTCCAGTTTGTAACTCAACCATTGCTTTAAATTCTTTAAATCGACTGAAAACTTCAGATTTACTCTTTGAAAAATATACCCATGTCCTTCTACTATAATCATCAATAAATGAAACATAATATGTGGATTGGCATAATATGTGGATTTACTAATCGAATGAACATCTACAAGACCAAACACATCAAAATGAATAAGATCTAATACACCACAAGATTTATGAGAACTCGAGTAAAACTAAGCGTGGTTTTGTTTTTCATAAATGCAGTGCTCACAACAATTGAATTGAAGATTACAATCAGACAAACCTTCAACAAGGTTTTTATTTTTCAAGGTCCTTAGACCCTTTTCTTCAATGTGGCCAAGTCTTTGGTGCCATAACATAATTTTCTCTTGAGGTAACTTTGTTTTAGAAGAAAGAGCACCCTTGGGTACCCAAAATCCTTGGCCATCTGCTAAAGGTGAAATGCCCACTTCTTCCACATACTTGCTTTTCACATAATACTATTGCACTCAACAATGCAAGCATCAAGATTATACAATGTGCCATATCTGACACCTCTAGCAATCACCATATCGCCTCTAACCATCTTGCATCTTGCATAAGAAAATACTACCTGCACACCCGCATCTATTAGTTTGCCCACAAATAACGAATTTTGTGCCAATCCAGGGATATGTGACACACCATTAATCCTTTTTATTCTACCATCATGACATCTAATTTTAACTTTACCATGACCAACAATGTCTAAATGAGAATCATCACCCTAGTACACCTTACCTCCATAAAATTCTTCATATTTAGAAAACCAATCTCTATTAAAGGTCATATAAAAAAATGCACCTTAGTCAATTAATAATGCATCATTACCTGCATGAATTCCCAAAGCTGCAATCAATGCATCACCATCTTCCCTCTTTGACTCAAAATCAGAATCAAATTTCTTCTTTTCTTCTTTGCATTCCTTACGAACATGTCCAGGCTTTCCATAGTTCCAACAAATAACTTTGAACTTTCCAGGAGATTTAGATCTCCCCCTAGTCTTGGATTTGTCATGCTTCTCATTCTTCTTGCCTCTTTCCTTATGTCTTCCACCAAAATTTAGGGTCTCCTTAGCAATGATGGATACCTTCCTCCTCATCTCTTTAGAAAGCAAAGAACCCACCACATCTCTAGTCTTCAAAATAACAAAAGTACTTCCAATAGCCATAACAAGAGAATCCCATGAGTGAGGAAAAGAACAAAGCAAGATATGACATTTCTCCTCCTCATCCATTTTGACACCAATGAATGCCAATTGAGCCACTGACATATTGAATACTTCCAGGTGGTTTGTGATTCATCTACCCTCTCCCATTCTCAAGGAATGTAATTTCTTCCTTAAGAAAATCTTGTTCACTAAAGATTTGGCCTGATGATAGGGTAGGGTTGGATGAGACACTCACTGTCCCATACTCTGGGTCCTTGATCTCAAGAACTCTTAGGTGACTCTCCCACCTTAACCTTTAGGTCCTATTTCAGGTATAGAAACCCCTGATCCTTCTGGCCAACCCCACTATCAATAATCTTTCATACTACTAAGCCAATCTTGGTGCTTTGCCACTATCTCACCTTAGACCCTTATTCTTCCCTAAAGGCCAATTACCATCAACACTCAATTAGGTACTTGCAGGGGTGTGAAAACGTTGTAAAAGCTTCAAAGTAACCTATTTAGGGTTCTTATACAATCACAAAACTCCAATTCCCCATCGCTTCCACCAATACCTTTCCTAGGGTTAGAAAAGGCTACAAGCCTAGAGCCCCAATTAGGCCTCCTAACCCGAGGAAAATGGAAGTTACTACAAAACCCACCAAAAGACCTAGGTTCTTTGCTTGGGATTAGTGTTTCCCATGTCCACACCTAGAATATTTTCAAGGTTTTGAACCAGCACTGCCCGTACACTGCCCATACACAAAAATGGCCAAAACCTAGGGTTTACTAGCCTTTCTAAGGTGAGATAGTGGCAAAGCACCAAGATTGGCTTGGTAGTATGAAAGATTATTGATAATGGGGTTGGCCAGAAGGACTAGGGGTTTCTATACCTGAAATAGGACCTAAAGGTTAAGGTGGGAGAGTCACCTAAGAGTTCTTGAGATCAAGGACCCAGAGCATGGGACAGTGAGTGTCTCATCCAACCCTACCCTATCACTTGATACATCTCACCATGCTTCTTCCATAGTTTTAGTGCAGAGGTATCCTCATGAACATTAATTAAAATAGAGTCTTCCAAACACAATCTAATTAGACCCTTAGCTTTACGATCAATAACATCATATTGAGAAGCCCGAGTAGGATCTGTAGGCCTTGAAACATTCTCATCAATAACATCCCACAAATCTCGATCTATTAATAGATCCTCCATCTTTAGCTTCCACATTTCAAAATATTTCCAAAAAACTTGTTCATCTCTATTCTCCCTGATGAACTTGCCATCTGAAAATTCCTGCAACAAGATCATAAAATGTCTTCTACACAAGCTCCCACTCAAATCTAGATTAGTTCAAAAAACCCAACAACCCACAACTAAAACCAAAGGTGATAAAGCTCTAATACCACTTGTAAGGAAACTAAGGTAGCATATCAACTTCCTAAACATTTAATTTATTCTAAGTTTCACTATATAAAAATGAATTATTATTTCAAAATCAAGGAGAAGCATTACTATTACAATGATTGCCAAAATACCCTCATTTTAATAGTTTTTTCAAGAAAATTTTCAAATTTATTCAAGTTGTCACAATGGTAGAAGTTTGATGCTAATGTAAGGACATGATGGATTCTAGGTTTTGGAGATGGCTTTGGCTTCCTTCAAACACCTAATAACTTATTTTTAGAGTGTTCTCATCTTCATACTTTTATCTACTTGCTACCTTAAGAAAGGTATTATTGCATCTAATATTTTCTAAGTGTATTTGACTTAATCTTTGGTTAATATCATTTATGTCATTTAGGCATCCTTCTCTAACACATTTGAGTAGGGTTTTTAGCATTTTAGCTCATCCTTAGATGCACTTAAGGTTAAGAGCACACACATTTTATCAGTTAATCAATCAACTATTCATGGAGGTATAAATATGAAAATGAGGGTTTGACTTAGGAAAACTCCTATATAACCACCCCCTTTCCCCTCTTTGATGTGATTTTTGTAGTTTTATATATGAAGACAAATATTGTAGAAGGAAGACAATGAATTATAGGCTTGAAAAGAAGGAGCCCAATTAGGGGTAGGCCATGCCCTAGACTGGCCATTTTAGCTCCAAATTCAAGTCACAGGTGCGTGTAGTATTCTGCCCTTCTCAAATCTGCTTTCTATTTTGGAAATCTTATTTTCTTATGGAAAAAATGTGCTAGTAGTGCAAGTTACACAGTCAAATTAATTCAATAAATCAACATTAAAATCAAACAATTTCCAAGTCAATAACAAAACTAGATCTAGGGTAGATTGGTTGTCCTTTTACGTTGTTATCCAATATCCTATCCTTGTTGATTTGGATTCTAATGTTCATTTGGAAAAGGATTGATCTTAGTGAGGTATACACTAGACCTTGGATCCCTTTTTAATTAAACAATCTGATAATGGTTATATTAGAGAAAGTTTGAGTTATTGTTGTACCTACATTACTCACACCAAATAAGGATGGCAAGTGGCATATGTACGCAAATTCAAGAGCCATAAACAAGATAACTGTCAAGTATAATTTTCCTTTGCCTCAAAAGGATAACATAATGGATTATTTGAGTTACTTCACAAAGAGAGACTTGAATAGTTGATACACTTAAATAAGGATCAAATAAGGAGATGAATTGAAGATTGCTTTGAAAATAAAGGATGGTTTATATGAGTGGGTAGTAATGTCATTTGGGTTAACAAATTCCCCAAGTACTTTCAAGAAACTGATGAATGAGGTATTGAAACCTTTTCTTAGTAAATTTTTAATTTTTAATTTAGATGATATTATAATTTTTAGTAAATAAAATAAAAACTTCTAGTGCATATTAGAGTTGTTTTGTAAAGATTGAAGGAAGAGAAGCTAATTGTGGATTTGAATAAATGTGGTTTCATGACGAAATAACTTGTATACCTAGAGTTTTTATTGTTTGAAGAGGGGTTGAAAAAGGACCTAGAGAAAGTTATCGCAATAGTAGACTGTCCTTTATAATAAAGTATAATTGAAGCTAGGAGTTTTCATGGCTTGGTGAGCTTCTACATCAAGTTATGTGATGTTGAAAAGAGATCCTAGACCTAACAAGTAAATTATTGGGATCAATATTTCTTCACATCAACATTAGAAGCCAAGACAAAAATATTGTAAATATTGGATAACAACTTAGAAGGAGAACCAATCTACCCCGTACTTGGTTCTTTTGTTGCTTTGAAAATTGATTAGATTTATGTGAATTTATTGACCTAATTAATTATGAAACCTAATCTATAAACATAAATTGTTCACACAGATGAAACTACAAATTGATAGAACAAAAGAAAATTTGAGAAGGGCAAAGGTTTATGCACATGTTATAAAAATTTAGAGTTGAATTGGAGGGTCAAGGGTGGTGTTGCCCTTGTCTAAGAACTATGATTCTAGATCTGTAACTGAGGGTTTAATAGAATAGTGTATTCCAAACCTTCCCATACTTTTCCACCATATGAAACATGTTTAGAAATGTTTGCCCATGCTTTAGGAACAAAAAATTCATCCCCATAGAATGTACTTTCCTCAATTACCAACTTGTAGGCATCCATTTTCATTGGAAAACTTCTGTATTTTTTGAAGATCAACAACCAAACATTGAATGTTTCGCTTCCCTTGCATGATTGAACACACACACTTCTTAAAACATCCTAATCACACCCTAAACAATCCATCCCATCATTCCTCTAAACCTGCATTGGTGGGATGGAGGTGTAAAACCTCACAAGACTCTCAAAACCCCTTGTTAAGGGTTCACATGCAGATTTTGAATTTCTTGCTCTTTACACTTCTAAATTTGATTCAACCTCTTCTAAATACCTCAAATGGATTGCCCACTCACTGAACTAAGTAAACAAAATAAATATGCTTACCTACAGATGAAGGTTCACTGAACTATGCTTGTGCAATCCTTAGTAAGTCTTGAAGAAGCAACAAAGTGAAGGCACATTGGTCGACATCAACCTGTCACTGCAACCAAATTTTTATAAGGAAGCAATGGTATTGCATAAGGTCATACCAAAAACTAGACTTACATATGCATAGTTATTAAATTCGAACCATACCTTCCATTGGGTTTACAGTCATGAAAGATAGTCATCGACGAGGACTCCTTTCCCTAGATTGGAATGCTGAATTGAAAAAAAAAAGCCAAAAAAGAAATCAAAAAGTTAATGACGTGGTACAAGCACATACTGGAAAAAAGAAATCTGCAATACCATTTCCTATTACAATATAGAAATTGAAATGGGTTTTCTCATAGTCACCTGTATTAGATGTTGTATCCTCTGCCACATCCATAGCAGCTACACCTGAAGTCTCACATTGCATATTGACATTCACATTCAAGCTATTGTTCATAGAGAAGGGAAAGGAGTCATCCAGAGGGGTTCAGTGATTTGACTGTTGTGTGGAAGGCTTCGTACGCCGGGTTGCACGTCGACGACAAACCCTACTTGCACTAAACCATGGACACATGCAAACGGTGCTAGTTGTAGCTTCATCAGGATTGAGAATGAATTCAAATGGAAATGCATTTGATTGTTGTAGGTCCTCTAGAAACCTATCCACACATTTTGTGTATGATTTCACCTGTTGTAGACACTGTGGTGGTGTACGCATCACTTTATTCAAGAGTTCATTTGTGTCATTCTAAAGAGAAATTTTGACCACATGTTCATCATATACATGAGTGATAGAAGGAGCTTGTGTAGGGGTGAGAAGATTAGGATTGTTTTCTTCTACATCCCCCTGTGACAATGTCTTGTTCAAATCTATCCCTCTATCAATTGGTTCACCTCCCCCGTCTAAATGACCACACAAAAGAAACTTGTATTAGGAAGTACAAAATGAAAAAAACAATTGAATCCCATAAAGTAACACAATTCAAATTGAAATTCACTTACCATGGACCACCACTTCAACGACAGATGATCTTTTAATGAGGTCAGCAACCTTCACGACATGTTTGCAAGTGTTCCCTGCAAACTCCAAGGGCAGTCACAAACAAAAATGTGCTCCCCAAATTTTTGAACAAGGTAGTGGTTGGACCTACTTTGACTTTTCAACCAATAGTGTCTAGGATTTGTTTCATCGGGAATACAGTGATCATCCAGAATTGCCTTGGCCCGCTCCAAACTAGATTGCATATTTAAACACTTTTGGTTCCTCAAAAAACCATAATGCTGCAACTTTTCCTCTTTCCTATAGAATGGTTCCATTTTATACACAAGTGTGTAATACAAATAGTCCATTCTCCTAGTGCATTTTTTAGAATGATCACATAGGTACCGAGTTTTGAGTGCACAATGGTACAACTCAATGGTTGCATTCATATCCTGGTTGGAATGTGGGAATAGTCTGCAATTTTTTGCCCACATGGCTATGAAAAAAAAATCCAGCAGTCAAGTAAACCACAATGTATTAGAGGTAACATCAAAGAATTTGAATGGTGAGAATCCTGCAAGGTGAGAAAAATTGTCAACTCACCAATTCAACCTTCTCCTTCGCACCAGGTCTTGTTGAAGTACTCTAAGAATCGAGGCTGATCATTGAACTCCTGAAAGAAAGAGTTCAATAGCTGAGTGACGCTATCACTGATTGCCATGATGATCATGCCAAGACTATGGAAGATGTCCATTTCCCTTTCCTTGGTTGTGTACTTATATACATTCTTCAACCAATCCCTTTTGACATGCCAAAGGCATAGAAGCACATTACATTGAAAGACAACCCTAATAGACAATACAAATGATATTGTTTACCACTCATCTGCATGAGAAAGTGGCATTGCAAATAAATAGAAAATGAGAAAGGTACACAAATGAACAAAGGGATGCACATACTGTATGGCTTGGATTTTTGCAGTCGCATCATCGGCCAAAAATTCATTGATTCTCCAGTTAGGTCTGGCTATTCTCTCACGGTCATGCAATACGCGTAGTCACAAAGAGATGTCCTCAATCTTGTTTCCTGAGGAGACTACCCACACAACTTGCACACCACTCTATTTCTTGTCGAAAATGAGTAGAGTATACAATGGAAACTGTAGAAAAAACAACTCAGTGTGAGCATTGTTAGGTTTATAGCCAACAAGATCATTGAAAACACGAAGAACTATTTGTCAATGTTTGTGAGGCCTCACCCCATATTTGTTAGTTGCAAACATGGAATCCATCAAGATGATTGAATTGTACGAGTGGCTAACCATCCTATCCAACATCCATGGAGTTTGAACCCCGATAACGAAAGGTGTATTGTTCCCATCGGGCCATTGAAAGTAGAAGAAGTTGTCAAAGTGTTGTCCACTCTATAGTAGGATACTTGTCAAATCTACTTTGTGTTTCTGTGCGTGAGTAGAACACACCTTTCTCCAGGCATTCATTACATCCTTTCTTGTAAGGAATTGATCTCTCTTTGACATCATGCCACATAAGATAGGATCGCTGATGTGTCTATCCATTATTGCATTCACACTGATGTCCATGAGAAAAAGGATTTCAATATAGCTTTTGCACTCTGCGGATAGATTAGTGGCAAACATAGAATGCTTCTCTCCACTTGTGTCATAAATTCCATGGAAAAATTGACCGTTTTTATCAATGTGGAACATTTATTTGTAGATAATATACACAATATCGGGTTTTCCATCAATAACCTTTACCATGAAGTGGTATTGACAACCTCACATTTGTATAAACGTCTTATGTGGCTTCTTCTCTGGTGGAGGTCAGTTTCTATTGTCTGCAGGACCGTATTGACACCAATAGTTGTGAAAAAGGCATCATCTCATCATGTTGAAGCAAGAGAGAGTAAAATATCATTCGACCATACAAATGAATGTTGAAAGACACAAACCTCTCATACAAAATTATTTTTCCATAAGTTTTTTCATTGAGGGGACACGAGGTGGTAGGTTATCTTGTTTTCTTGTACACAAATTTAGTTTCAAAACCTTCAACGAACATTTCACCGCAAATGAAATCATCAAGTCTCATACGAGGAATTGCTGCAACAAGGTTAGGGACCTTATCCTTGTTGATGGAAATAGAAACCCATTCCAAGTCAGAAGAGGAAAAAGGAGAGCCTCCATTTTGTACATCTTTCACTTGCAATTCATCTTGCTTCTTCCATTTCAAACTTCTCCCCATTCTAGGAAATGACAGAATTGGACAAATATTTAAAATTAATGTGGATTGTGTCAAGAAAAAGAAAGAAATCATTCATTAAACATAAAAAAATGTGCTTGCATTGCTATCACCCACGTCAAACCAATAGGAGGTTGCCGACTTCAACCGAGGAAAATTAAAGGTGATAGATTAAATCAAGCGACACATAAAATATAACACAAACGCAGGCTAGAAATCGAACAGTCCATCTCAACGTACAAGTGGAAATAGACAATGACAACATAAAATGACAAGCAAAACCTTTGATGACATCCTTGTATGCAAAAAGCAAAGTGCATCCATTGCTTCCAGCAACACCAAAATGATAACATGTTTGTTGCATTTGTTGAAAAAAAGATGAATCAGTAATGGAGAGAATGAGGAAAGGTATAAAGGTGTAAAATTTTCTATCAACCATGATGTAAGAAAATGTAGGTTGGAAAAAACAATGTGTAGATGAACCTCCACGCTGACATAAAGATCACAAGTAAATTCACAACCCCGCATGTAAATATAACAAATATTTCAAAGTATATGGGGTGTACAAACCTCTTTTACCTGAGGAGGCATGTTGTGATATTCAACCTTCCATTTCATGTGACTTAACATGAGGAGAAAAAGCACATCTAGCAATTAATGAAATAAACAAGTGAAGGTTGAACCACACAATCAGTGGTTCAACCTAGAACTTCGTATGTGGCATAGGAGTGTAACGTGCATCACATTATGTAATTACTTATACAATAGCAACAACATATGTATTATCATGGGAAGATACGTTGGTTGTGCTACGTGTGTAAGTGCTAAGGGAGAGGAAGGGTTAGAGGGCAAACAAAACCTTTGATGACAACCTTGTATGTAAAAAGAATAAGTGCATCCATTGCTGCCAGCAACACCAAAATGATAACATGTTTGTTGCATCTATTGAAAAAAAGATGAATCAGTAATGGAGAGAATGAGGAAAGGAAAAAAGGTGTAAAATGTTGTATCAACCATGATGTAAGTGAATGCAGGTTGGAAAACACAATGTTTAGAGGAACCTCCAAGTTGACATAAAGGGAACAAGTAAATTCGCAACCTCGCATGTAAATATAACTAAGATTTCAGAGTATGTGGGGTGTACAAATCTCTTTTACTTGAGGAGGCATGTTGTGATATTCAACCTTTCGTTTAGGGTGACTTAACATGTGCAACAAAGGCACATCTGGAAATTCACGAAAAAAGGAAGTGAAGGTTGAACCAAACGATGAGTGGTTCAACCTACAACTTTGTATGTGGCGTATGAGTGTAATGTGCATAACACTATGTAATTAATTCTACAGTTGCAAGAACAAATGTATTATGGAAGATACCTTGGTTGTGGTGCATGTGTATGTGTTAATGGAGAAAAAAGGTTACAGGGAAACCAAAACCTTTTATGACAACCTTCTATGTAAATAAATGTGCATCCATTGCTGCCAGCAATGCCAAAAGAATAAAAAGTTTTTTGCATCTGTTGACAAATCATGAATCAATAATGGAGTGAATCAAGAAATTCATACATGTGTAATTTTTCCTATCAACCATGATGTCAACTAATGCATGTTGGAAAACACAGTGTCTACTTGAACCTCAAAGCAGACATAAAGAGCATAGGTAAAATCAGAACCTCACATGAAAGAAGACCAAGATGAAATAGTATATGGGGTGTACAAACTTGTTTGACCTGAGCAGGCATGTTGTCATATCGATCCTTCTATTTGGGGTGACTTAACATGACCAAAAAAAGCGTATATGACAATTCATGAACTAAAAAAGTGCAGGTTGAACAATAGGAAGGGAAGTCCAACCTGCAACTTTATATGTAGCTTACATTTAAACAAGGAGATTCAAATAATTGAAACCCAACACTGTGTTTCCAATTTACAATTATTTTGTGCGCTTTTATTTTTCAATCGTGCAAAATTTCAACACAACAATGGAATGTGTGATTTTGAAGAAATTCATATTGTTTTGTAACATTCCATGTTGTAGAACCATGGGTGTTAAGAAGCAAGCAACCCACCATGAGACAACCCTTTACATTTAAACAAGGAGATTCAAATAATTGAAACCCAACACTGTGTTTCCCATTTACAATTATTTTGTGCACTTTTATTTTTCAATCGTGTGAAATTTCAACACAACAATGAAATGTGTGATTTTGAAGACATTCATACTGTTTTGTAACATTCCTTGTTGCAAAACCATGGGTGTTAAGAAGGAAGCAACCCACCATGAGACAACCCTTTACATTTAAATAGGGAGATTCAAATAACCGAAACCCAACACTGTGTTTCCCATTTACAATTATTTTGTGCACTTTTATTTTTCAATCGTGTGAAATTTCAACACAACAATGGAATGTGTGATTTTGAAGACATTCATACTATTTTGTAACATTCCTTGTTGCAAAACCATGAGTGTTTAGAAGAAAGCAACCAAACATGAGATAACCCTTTACATTTAAACATGGAGATTCAAATAACTGAAACCCAACACTGTGTTTCCCATTTACAATTATTTTGTGCACTTTTATTTTTCAACCGTGCAAAATTTAAACACAAAAATGGAATGTGTGATTTTGAAGACATTCATACTATTTTGTAACATTCCATGTTGCAAAACCATGGGTGTTAAGAAGCAAGCAACCCACCATGAGACAACCCTTGACATTTAAATAGGGAGATTCAAATAACTGAAACCCAACATTGTGTTTCCCATTTACAATTATTTTGTCTACTTTTATTTTTCAATCATGCAAAATTTCAACACAACAATGGAATGTGTGATTTTGAATACATTCATACTATTTTGTAACATTCCTTGTTGCAAAACCATGTGTGTTTAGAAGCAAGCAACCTAGCAGAGACAACCCTTGACATTTAAATAGGGAGATTCAAATAACTGAAACCCAACATTGTGTTTCCCATTTACAATTATTTTGTTCACTTTTATTTTTCAATCATGCGAAATTTCAACACAACAATGGAATGTGTGATTTTGGAGACATTCATACTATTTTGTAACATTCCATGTTGCAAAACTATGGGTGTTAAGAAGCAAGCAACCCACCATGAGACAACCCTTTACATTTAAATAGGGAGATTCAAATAACTGAAACCCAACACTGTGTTTCCCATTTACAATTATTTTGTGCACTTTTGCTTTTCAATGGAGTGAAATTTAAACACAACAATGGAATGCATGATTTTGAAGACATTCATACTATTTTGTAACATTCCATGTTGCAAAATTGTGGGTGTTAAGAAGCAAGCAACCTAGCATGAGACAACCCTTTACATTTAAACATGGAGATTCAAATAACTGAAACCCAACACTGTGTTTCTCATTTACAATTATTTTGTGCACTTTGATTTTTCAATGGAGTGAAATTTCAACACAATAATGGAATGTGTGATTTTGAAGACATTCATATTGTTTTGTAACTTTCCATGTTGCAAAACCATGGGTGTTAAAAAGCAAACAACCCACCATGAGACAACCCTTTACATTTAAACAAGGAGATTTAAATAACTGAAACCCAACACTGTGTTTCCCATTTACAATTATTTTGTGCACTTTTTTTTTCAATTGAGTGAAATTTAAACACAACAATGGAATGTGTGATTTTGAAGACATTCATACATTTAAACAAGGACATTCAAGTAAGTGAAATCCTACACATTATGTTTCCTAAATTACAAATTACAAGTGTCTTGTAAAACCCTCTGCCTGCAACCAAATTGTTTAGCACCCCTCACCTTGATTTGGTCGGTATTCTCCTCCAACACCTCCATGTGCACTCCAAACTTTAGCTTAGAACATGCACACTACAAATAGCACCTGGATTTGCTCGCTTTTCTCCTCCAACTCTTCCACGTGCACTGAGACCTTCAAATTTCAACGTGCAGACTATTAAAAAATATGATTTTCACCTTTCTTTGTCAAAATAGAAAAGGCCCACGTCATGCCCACTTTTCCCGCACAAGACAAGGAAACTTCATGCAAAAGCTAAGTAATCCACCTGACTTTTTCACCTGACAACAGGCGGGAAAACCCACCTGATGGCGCCGTTAACTCTGTTTTACCCATCCTTAGACAGTTGGTCTCATCCGCCAGTTTAATCACTTCTATCATTTGTCTGGCGGGCCCTGCATAGTGTCATCTCTTCATGTTATGTATGGTACCATGTATGTTGTTATGTATGTTTTCATGCATTTTTGTATGTACATAGGTTCTTTTTGTCTAGGAGTTAGCCGACTCCATTATAACCTCCATTTGAACTTGTTTATTGATTGACTCTTGCAAATGATTTGTTCCTCTTTTTGCATTGTATTGAAAATTAGTCATGGTTGTTGTGCATTTGATATTACATTACAAGGGCTTTGCAAATGATAGAATATCATTCCCTTGAATCTGAAGACAATGTATTATGAAAATAAAATAAACTTGCAGGACTATTGTTATTTATACCTTGCATTCTTTGTACAATATGGGACAACAAAATGAAAGTGTCATTTTGTAACAGCCATAAGCATTGTAAACAACAATTACTGTACTTCATTCCTATAATATTTCTTGTACATGACACTTGATATTGTATACTTCTCTTCAATGTGACTGTGAAGTAATCATGGCTGTCCTCCATCTCTATGCATCAAGAAAAATGAATTGATCTTTAGCTTCTGCAGTTCCTTGAAGAGATGCTTTGTGAACTTAACATGTATGCCTATTCACTATCTTTGAAAAGTTGTATAAATGAATTTGATGACTTTTCTTCAAATTGATTATGCCATTATTATGAGCTGGGATCAACCCTTTTGGGAGACACATTTTCCACCACTCATGTAGTAATTTGATGAACAACAACATTAATTTTCTTGTATCTACACATGAAGCAAACAAGCTAGAAAAAATAGTGAATTGATGCTTTCTTCCTGATGATTTGATATGGAAATTTTTTCATTTATCTTTGAGATAATGACTTAGTTGACTTAATTTGATAATAACTGTAAATCATATATATGTTGATAAGCATGTAATTGGATCTCATGCCCTGAGCTCTAACAAAATATCTCAAACAACTACAGGTATATCTGGAACTCTGGAGCAAGAGGAAACATTGAAGACGTTGAAGATCAAGCTGGAGAGTAATGAGTCAACCCTACATCAACCCTTAAGGAAATGATGAATATGACCTTCCTCTTATGTGTCTTTCTTCTTTTAGTTGATCTTCAGATGTATGGTTTGTACTTATTGTTGAATCAAATCAACTTAGTCATACCCACGACTTGTGTGGGGTTACAGAAACATGGCTTTTTATATATTAGTTATTTTAAAGTATGTAATGGCTTGTATATCCATTTGAACTTGTTCTTAATTACATAATCTGAAATAACTAATATGAATCTATTTAAAGCATATGTTTTGTAATCAAATGAAGTAATAATTTCCACATACTTTGCTCCAAAATTACAATTCTTTTATAAAAATCAGCAATGACATAAATTGCATTGAACGATTCAACTTCTCATAACATACTCTGACTGTTTGTTTTCCAAATGAAACATGTTTGTTACTTTGTTAGAATTGTTCAACAGTTCAATTTAAATTGTTTGAATGTTTCTGATGAATCAATTCTAGAAAAACTCTTTCATTCTGAAAACAAAGATTCATTGGATGTGTCAACATCAAAATTTATAATACCCCAGCAAATAATTTCCCCTTAAAACTTCACTAATTTATGTGGGAAACAAAAAATTAGTAACAATAATATTGTCTAATTTTTATTTGTGTGACTAATTATTTAGTCATTTATAGCTATGATTTTACCCGACGATCAAATTAGTCATTTATTTAGTCATTTATAGGTGTGTTGCAAAAAATGACTAGAATTTAGTTATTTTTAGTTGTCGTGACTAAAAGTTTTAGTCACGTAGTAATTTATTTTCCAAATTCTACTAGTGAATGTACTCTAATGAGTTGAACATGCACTTGTTAGGAGTGGCATGCATGCCAATTGAATGAGAGGAGGACAAGACACTTGAGAGTCAGTGCCATCCTTTAGAAGAGGAGCAATGGAAAAATCTGGGGAGGTCGGCATTGCCTCTGTCATAAGGATGGTGTAGGCCAAGAAAAAACAAGACTCAAGAGATGAAGAATATTTTTCTGACCATCACTTGAAGCGAGGTCGCTCTCTGACTTATACTTCAACAAAGAATGAAAAACCCTCATTGAAGAAGTAGAAGAGGGAGAAGGAGACAAAGCCATGAGGGACATCACCTTTGTGAAAGGCATGTTGCCAAAATGCAAAAAAGGAGGAATATTAGGAAGATAAGTAAGAATGGGTGGCTCTGTAGAAGGATTGATGAACACTTGCACCCTCTTGGGGTGAGGTTTATTGTGATCTGTCGATGAAGTTGAAAGAAGTGGAGGAAATGGGAATTGAGGTAGAAAAAGAAGCAAAAATAGGAGAAAAAAATCATAATGAACATAAGAAATAGAAACAAAAGACTCCTCTTTGGTATTCTATGAGGCAACATGCTCCATAGCCAAATCCTTTTGCTAATGCTTACACTCGTATGCAAGCCGGTTATGACAACTATGGGCACTAGAGGATGCATCTTGATAAGAGATTGAGAGCTCTTTCTCTACTAGAGGAGCCACCTCCACAACCGTTGTTGGTGAAAGGATGGAATCCCGAGGAGGAGTAGGAGGAGGAGTCATAGAGACAAAGAGAGATAGGCATCTTGATAATGGGCCCCTTTCCTTTCTCTACCTTGGGGGTAGGTGGAGGAACAAGTGGAGGCCGTGAAGGTTGAGACATAGGAACAACCCCATGGGAATGCTTCTCCTTTCCATAAAGGGTGAGTCAGGGCATCATGGGAAAAAATGGAAGCTGAAAAACCTAAGGCTTCAATTTTTGCAATGCAAGAACTTTTCCTTTTCCTATGCTAGGATAGTAGGAGGAACAAAAGACACCACCAAAGGTTGGGAAAAAGAAGTAGAAGGCGCAAAAGGAGGAATAGAAGGGGAAGGCCCAAGGGGAAGATCATGCTTTTACTTCTCTTTTAGAGGGGAGGAGGATGAAGTATGTTGTTGTGCACACAAGGAGGCCTTCAAAAAGTTAGCTTGACTAGACAGAGGAAAATCACTCTTCAATACCGAGCCCCTAGTCTTATACCTAAAGTAAGCTTTAAATAAAAGATCCCCTCTAGGAGGCAGGGGTCCAACCAGGGTGGGCTAAAAATGGTCTAATGAGAAATCCCCATGGGATATCAGTGGTTTATATCTAGTATCTTAGATAGTATGCATGATACCTTCATGGGAAAAGTTCAAAAATTTGTGGACTACCAAGGAAACTTCATTCATGGAGACTAGCCTCACTTTGAACAAGTTAGACTCGAGAACCACTATAAATGGGACTTCCAAGAATTTAGGCCCTACTAAGACTGAAAAAGAAATAGATCCAATAGGTGCAATAGACAATCTATCATGCGTGTTAATCATATTCTATGATTCCTCATACTTATCCTTATACAATTTTTTTATAAAGAGAGTCTCTTCTATAATGATATTCACTCGACTTGAAGGATCAAGCATAATGCATGTTACAACATTATCGTTGATACGAGTGGTAATATATAATGGAGAGGGATCCTTGTTCAAAGGTAGATCATGTGAGGTGAAAATAATATTAGGAATAACGTTCAAATGATTAAGTAGGAATATGAGTAAATGAGACTACATTCACATACTCAGATGGAGTCAAATTAGAAGAAGAAGACAGTGTGAAAAGATTAGCAGAATGAGATGTACATGGATTTGTGTAGATTTGTACCTAGTTGTTGGGATTTTCTATATATTTTTTTGAGTTTTTCTTCTTACCATCGAGCCAAATTGTCTTGTTATCGATGTGGTCTTGAATCACGTGAAAAAGATGCACACATCTCTCAATATTATGACCCAAGACTTGATGATATTGATAGAACTTCTGTGTATTGTACCACTGAGGATACGACTTAGACAATGGTCTAATCTCAGAGAGAGTTATTATTTCATATTTTATTAGTTTTTGTAGGAAATTAGTATAAGATTTAGATAGTTTAGTGAATAATCTATTTAAACCTGTAGAATTTTTATCAATGGGATCATATGGCACATTCACCACTGCTTTGTTCTTTCTAGACTCACCAAAGAATGAAATAGCCAATCAACCATCTAGATGGGAGTATAAGGATGAATCCTTGTATCGTGCAATCATTTTTGGTACTTACACAAAGCAACACACAAATGTGTAAAGGATAGATACTTCATCAAAAGAAATTTATCTTGCAGTTCCTATGAAAAGTTTCTAATGAACACTCTACATATTGGAATTGGGTAAGGCATAGGATATTTGAGAGAAAATGGCTTGATATCAAGCTATAAAATCAATCACCTTCTCGTGAGGCCCCTTCTTACATCAGACAAGATCAACAAATGTGACCTTCGACCCAATGTTATCCTGAAATTGATGGAGGAACTGATTTACAAGATGATTGAAGGAGAAGACAAAATTATTAGGCAAGGAGCAATACCACTCCAAAGAAGCATCATTAAGGGAACATGATAATAGTTTTTCTAGAAGTACATGGCAGTGAAATAAATTCATGCACATGGTGTTAAAGGATGACTCATGAATCTGTGGGTCCCCATGAGCATTGTACTTCTCAAACTTTGGAATCTCCCACCCTTGAGGGATGGGAGTGTTCAAAATAGTGATAGATAAAGGACTATGATGACAAAAATGTTGGAACATCGACTGAGAAGATGAGCTAGTCAAATTTTCTAGTTGAGGTTGCATCCATCCTATGTTCTATAAGAGAGCATTAAGGAAGGGTCAGTGGATGAAGTATGACTAGCATAACCACCTATAGAAGCACCAACACTAGTAGAGGCACCAACACCAACACCAAAACTTGCACCAATACCAACACAAGCACTAGAGGTGGAAACATTATGAGTTCTAGATGTAGCACCCTAAAAACCCAAAGGAATTCGATTCAATTTAATTGTATGAATCTGCTCAAGTGCAGATGTGGCAACATTATTAATAGGGGGACCCATGTCAGCCATGCAAATAGACACTTCGGGCATTGAGATATTTAGTTGTTGACCAACGATCTATGATTTGACATCTTGGGTGTTATCCAAAACGGTGTAAGATGGGACATGAGTTTCTATAGTATTTGCTATTCCATGAAGGAGTTTTAAACATCTTTGATCAACCATTAACAAACACTTTAGACTAGTGATAATAGGAGCTACTTGAGCATAGGCATCCTCTTTCGTCAAATACTTGTGATCTCTTCAAGCCTCAATTCCAAAGAGTGAATATGCTCTACAAGAACCCGAAGAGCAACTTCCTTCTCTAAGGAAGAGGAAGATTTTGAGGGTGAGGCAAGAGGGGTATGGGTTATGAATTCCTTGTGAGGTGGGAGAATTCGATAGAGATTCCTATAGTATACTCTTCAAAATTCAATCCAAATCAAGGAGGACTAAACCTTCTAGACCCCATTGCAATGTTTCAATAGCTTCTCCTTACTACATATTTGAAGGTAGTCGATTGGGTCATGAATCTCAAAAAGAAAGCCACAAAACACTATTAGCTACAAATCCTAATATGAGAGAAGAAATTTTTTGAGACAAAGACAATAAGGAAGAAAGTTCACATCAGGTTCACCAAAATGTAATGGAGAGGATCTGCTAATCCCGAGTCTCTAGAACAAGGAAGAGTCTACAGGGAGCAGATATATCTCTATTACCTCAAAGTACAAAGCTTGAGCGATGGAAGATTATTAAGAGAGAGTTTATGCTATGTTTTGGGTTTTATGATTATTTATGAAAAGGGAACTTCATAAATTAAATGAACAGACCTCATAGGTTTCGAGAGATAGAAAAATGAGCTCTCGACCAGAGGATGAAAGCATGGGCCAAGGATGACAACACATTATGTTGAAATATTTGTGGCACATTGGTGTCTTGTATGGACTAGAGTTGGAGTAGCCAATAGAAACACTTAGGGTCTAATAACTACTTAGAAACTAAAGTTCAATAATTTAACTAAACTAGATAAAATGAAAAAAATGCAGAAAAGCACAATAAGAAGAATACTAAATAACAAGTAAATAAACTATATGATAAAATGACAAGTAGTGGAAGAAAAGGGATGAACTCATGGGTGGTACAACTATTAAACCTCTCTCAAAGCTCCTCATGGACTTTCTGCATACATAGAAATAGTAAAAATGTTAGGGTTGTTTTTGGGGCTTGCCTCAGTCAAACCCCTTCTTTGGTGTTTCCACCTCCATAGATAGCCAAATAGATAACAAGATAGAAAGATAGATAATGAAATGACAAGACAAAGATGTAGAACATGCAAGATAACAAAAAACTATTCAATAGGAATGATAAATGAAATAAAGTAAATGTTACCCTCCCTCCAACATTCTTGGTGAAGCCGAGAGGAAGAGAAATGCTTGGGTAGAGCTTGAGACAAATGTGCAAGAACATGATGTAGAAGAGCTTGAACCAACACGAAAAAAATGTTAAGTTGCAAGAAGAAGAGAATGAAAATGTTAAGAAGTGAGAATGAAGTGTTAGAATGAGGGATTGAATGAGTTGAATTGCAAGGATGAGATAGATTGAAGAGAAGGAAGAATATGAGTTCAAATTGTATGCAAGAGGGCCATTTTTGGGCACACCTTGTTGGTATATGAAGCCTAATCAGACTCAGAGGTTAAATTTTCCCCACTTTTATTGGTGTGGTTTTCCCCCCAAAATATATAACGGGGGTTTGGGGGTAGCGCCCCCAAGATGGGGTCAAGGGGCAACACCCCCATGGGGTCTCGGGGGTAGCGCCCCGTAAACCTCACATTTTTTATTATTTAATAAAGGCGTTGGGTGTTATTTTTCTATTGGCTAACATAAAAAACCCTAATTTTGTAACCAACATAAGTCTTGATAAAAGGCTAAGGGTTTGGGTTTTTTGGGTATTGTATTGTAGCATTTGTAGCGATATTGAGCTGCAAGGATTACTGGTTGTAGTCAGTTTGATTTACTAGATAATAATATTGGACTCTCTGTTAGTGGACGTAGCCCAAGTTTGGATGAACCACATTAAATATTGTCTCTTGTTATTATTTCTTTGTTTTTCATTCCTCTATTTAATCTTTATTTGCATGTAATTGATATCTTCTGCATACAATTCCTAACACACCTATGATTGCAAAGGCATTACACTTTGTAGGTAGATGGAAGTGTAATGTCCCAACGGCCACATGATTAGGAATCTTGTCAGGATGTTCTTGCAATGTATGGACATCTGTGTGACATGGAAGCATCCTTGACAAAGATTCCTTCATCGACAAAAAATGACAAGGCAGGGATGAAAATGAAGTCTAGGAAGGTGGGGATTCACATTATCATCTTATTAAGCTAAAGTGAAGGTTGATGTAATGTGAAATTGCATAAAGGTGCAATTTTATGATATTAAAGAACTGTTAGATTCAAAAAATTGAATTTGATTTTTTTATTTGTGAGATTTTTATTTTGTTGGTCCCAATTAGTGAGTTAGAGGATTTAGGAATTATGGTTTATGATGTGGATGGGAGGAGTGTTGCAAATAACCTTATTGTAAGGACCATTTATGGAGCTTATTTTTATATTTACATTAGATGAAGTTACCCACAGTATCATGTAAGTACCACTAACATCATTAGATTTCTTGATTGATGAATAACAAAGCCCTTGATATTTAGGATTGTCAAAAAAATTATACTAGCTCTAGAATACCTTGTTCATGTAGGACTAATTCTTTTCCTTGATACTAGGTATTTTGATAAATTATATTTGTAATAGGACATGTCTTGTTCTAAAAAAAGATGCTAACTTTCATTTATTCCATTGAGAACCATCAATGGTGTTCATTTTCTCATCGGCAAGAAAACCTACTTTGAAAAAATTGAGCAATCCAAGTTAATAGGATACTAGTGCTTTCTCATTCTTCATTCTTATTTCTTTTTCATTCTATGAGATGTGGATCAAATTCATAGTGTTTTGTTGATTAATATATTTGACATGAGTTTGATGAATAAGGAAATTAGCTTGTTTCTCAAAATATGTTTTTTCCTAAAATTTGATATGAAAATCCTCTTCATGGTCATTTTTGGAATAACATCATGGGGTCTCATGAACTAGGCTGTAGCTTCAACATTTTTAAATTTATCTATATGTATAGACTCTTGTTCTAGATGAATAAGGGGAAGATCAACTATGTTTCTAGGGGAGAAAATTATCTCATCTACGAAAGTGAAGGTTATTAGAGTATGGATGGGATCAAATTTAATTTTAGTACCATGGATGAAATGGAAAAGGATGATGGGGTATTCATGGAATTATAGAGATATGGGATCTTGATCAATGATAGGATGAGATTGGAGGATTTGAGTAACTTGATCTTGATTCATTTTAGTGCTTGATTCTTTAGGCTTTGGATTTTGTTCTTGAAATATCTATTTAATTTTAATTTTAATAATGGGGTATCAATAGGGTAATATTTGATGACATGATGATAATGTATTTTGAATAGGAATATTTGGATCAAGAATGATTGGTGATGGACAAAATGATAGTATTTGATCTAGGATTTCTTGATCATAGGTAGGATCTTTATTAGGGTTTGGATTAGCTTGGATTTCATGATTATCTATAATGGATATCCCTTGGAGAAAATACATGAAATGTGTCATTATTGGATTATTATTTTGATGGGGATAGTGTGGATTGATATTGTAAAGGTTTAGGGGGTGAAGGATTGGAAGGAGAGATGGAGGCTTCTTGTGGGCAAGCTTCTTCAAGACAACCTACTATAAAATTGAATGAGGAAGATATGTTGTGGCTTGGGATTTTATTTATGTGATTTATATGGGATGATCCATTAACAAACACCAATGGATGGTATTAATCACGAGCTTAAGAAAAAATATATCTTGATATATGCTTAATTTCTCATAGTGGATATATGATTGGCATTGTTGGATGAATCATTAGTTTTATCTTCAATGGTCATGCCACCTTGGTCGATAAGATCTTGAATAATATTTTTTAAATTTCATATAATCAAGAGTCTTATGTCCTTTGGCCCTATGATATTCACAATATTTGTTATCTTTGTACCATGAGGGTTTGAATTGAGGTTCATAGTGTTTAACTTCAAGTATTATAATGAGATTAGATTGGACCAATTTTCATAATCTCAATTCAATATGATCCCCTAAAGGAGTGTATTTTTGTCATAACATAGAGTTTTTCCCAGGTAGTCCTCTAAGAATGGTGTCACCTTGAATTTTTTATTACATGTTTAATGATGACTATGTATTTGATGATGGTTGTATATTGAGGACAAATTTGGTGTCTACTACACCATCATTGACAATGTTTTTTGTTTTTATCCCATAGGTGAGGTTTGTCATTAGATTGAGGGCCATTTTCCTTGATTTACTTATATATTTTTATAAGAATCGTAGAAACAAGATATTTTTTTATGATTATTATCTTTCTTATGATTCATCAAATGTGCTAGTGCATTCAACTTGTAAGTGAAAGACAATCTCTTGGTTTAGGTTTTGGACAAAGATGTGCACAAGTTATTTTTTTGGGTATGGGCCATGAAAGTTTAATAGCCATATTCCTCCATAATTTTAAGAAGGCATCAAATGATCACCTTTTTTGTGTATTACATAGGTATTTTTGCATGCTCAATTTTATATGAGAAATGAGTGATATATTTTCTGCCAATTTATGAATAATTTTGATGTTGTGAGATGTTATATGAATAATTTTGATAAATATTTTCCTTGGCCATATTACAAGAACTTCCCACAAACACAATATATGAAAATGATAACCATACCCCATTTATGGTTCTCTAATCATACAAAGATATTGAAGGATCAATGTGGCATCAAGTAAGTGTTGGAATGAGACAAAAA
>VDFB02241233.1:0-11110 GCA_007258455.2 Sequoia sempervirens
AGATTGGGCCAGAAAGTTGAATGGGTATATTGCAACCGATTTTTCCCACATGTGGCTTCCGTGGAAGGGAGTCCCCAATCAAATCAAGGTCGAAAGTACACCAAGGCTTAAACTGATGATCACTGAGTACGGTGAAGATAATGAGATAATGTTTATAGAGACAGATTTAGGCTCGTATAGGCCTGTCAAACAAGAGGTTTTAATGCTACAAAGCTTCAATGAAGTAAAGATTTTAGAAGATGCCAATGCCTCCACTGAAGTCTTAATTGAAAGTGATGCAAGTGACAGTGAAAGTGGAGGGACTTTTGAAAATTTCAGAGATTTCGTTTTGAATAGTGTAAAACAAGAGACAGAATTGGGTAAGGAGGCCTCCATCAGAAATTTGCTACTTCCGAATTGGTGTAGAATACATGAGGCTTTCCACTCTGAGATCACATGTGCTATGTGTAAAGTGGCACTTGAACAAGTTGAAAAACTTGTCTCGCAAGCTTCAATGCAGAAAGAAGATCAAAAGACAAGTGAAGGGAACACTGTGTTAATAGAAGAACTGGTAGAGGATGATAAAGTTCAATCAAAGGTGGAAGAAAACGTTCCAGAGGTAGGCAATAAGGAAGATTCACATACTCAGTCCCCTAGCCCCCTCATAGAAAATCAAGTATGGACCTTGAGGTTCGATGGATCGAAGTCGAAGAAAGGCAATGGAGCAGGGTTCGAACTCATTAGCCCAACTGGAGAAGCATATTTGGGTGCTTATAGACTTCAATTTGCATGCACCAATAATGTCACTGAATATGAGTCCTTAATTCATGGATTGCTCCTCGCCATTCAGAAGGGAGCCAAGATTGTACACGCCTTTGGTGATTCCGATATTGTGGTCCGCCAAGTTAGAAAACAATATGCTTGCCACGACAAGAGGCTGGGCCGTTACCGAAATAGAGTATGGGACTTAATAGAAAGCTTTGACGCATTCAACATCAAGCAGGTGTATAGGTCCAAGAATCCAGTTGCAAACTCACTAGCGCAAGCTGCTAGTTCCCTAGAGCCCCTGGCCATGCAAGGACTGAAGAAGTTTACAGTAGAATTAGTTTCAACACCAGCCATCCCGGACAACATAAAGAATTTTCAGGTGTTTGACGATGATAAACAAATCTTAGATTTTCTCACGTGCTCGGGTGTGTTCGAGGCACAGATCATTGATGAGGAGGAAACTGAAGAAGCTGAATTTGATACCGAAGGGATCCTCAATTTGAAGACCAATGTCATTCCAAGGGGAATGGTGGAACTTGAAAGACTATTTGATCCTGATAAATTGAGCAGAAACCAGAGCACCCAAGGCAATGATTGTGAAGCTGTTAATCTGGGGATAGAAGAACAAATAAAGAATGTTTTCATTGGGAAAGTTTGCACACCAAAAGAGAAAGAAGGTATTTTGAAGCTGATGAAGGAATTTCCAGGGGTAATAGCCTGGGGGTATGAAGATTTAAAGACATATGATACATCATTGATTACACACACAATTCCATTGAAACCAGGCAGCAGGCCATTCAGACAAAGGCAGAGGCCGGTCAATCCATTGCTGGAACCGTTGATTTACTAGGAGGTCAAGAAACTTCTATCGGCTAGGATCATCTTTCCAGTAAGGCACTCCACGTGGGTCGCCAATCTTGTTCCAGTTAGAAAGAAGAACGGAGAAATAAGATTATGCGTAGACTTCCGAAATTTAAATAAAGCTTCTGAAAAGGATAATTATCCTTTGCCCTCATTAGACGAGGTGTTGCAAGTAGTGAACGGCTCGCAAATGATGTCCTTCCTGGACGGATATTCTGGATATAACCAAGTGATGGTAGAACAAGAAGACAGACTGAAGACAGCGTTCACCACAAAGTGGGGAACCTTTGCATACAGAAGAATGCCTTTTGGATTGATTAACGCAGGAGCCACTTTCCAGAGAGCTATGGATATCGCTTTTCGAGATTTAGTAGGGAAGTGCATAATTATTTACATGGATGACTTGACAGTATTCTCAAAGAAAAGGGGAGATCATGTCGAAGATTTAAGGAAGATTTTTCAGAGATGCAAAAGATTCGGTATCTCCTTGAATGCAAAGAAATGTTTATTTGGGGTAACGGAAGGTAAATTGTTGGGCCATGTCATCTCAGAGAAGGGTATTTCAATTGACCCTGAACGTATTGAGGCTATCTCCAGGATCGGCTTGCCCGGAAGTCAAAAGGAATTAAGATCATTCTTCGGCAAAATTAATTTTGTGAGAAAATTCATAACCGGATTTGCGGAGATAGTAAGGCCGCTGAATGAAATGCTAAAGAAGAATGCTAAGGTTGAATGGACCCCGCAAGCTAGGAAGGCTTTTGATGAGATTAAACAAGCTATAGTCGATGCTCCGGTGTTGGTGAGTCCAGATTATATAAAACCCTTTTATCTATATTCATTTGCTTCAGAGCATACTTGTGCAGCGGTGTTGACACAAAGAACAGAGGAAAAGGACGAGCACCCAATTGCTTTTATGAGTGCTCCACTGAAAGAAGCTGAGTTGAGATATCCCAGTGTTGAAAAACAAGCATATGCTTTGGTGAAGGCTGTGAAGAAGTTCAGACACTACCTTTTGAGGAGCAAAGTCCACGCAATTGTTCCTGATGCTACCGTGAAAACATTGTTGATGCAAAATGAGTTAGGAGAAAGAAGAGGCAAGTGGGTCGCCACTTTGCAGGAATACGACATAGAAATACAGCCCATGAAGTTAGTCCGAGGACAAGCTTTAGCACAGACAATTGCCATGGTGGGTCCAGAGTTAGTACAACAAACATATGTTTTGGAAGAGGTATCTCCAGGGGAGTGGTACGACGACACCGTTTATTACTTGCTGAATCATAGGTGTCCTCGCCACCTGAATCCAGTCCAACGAAGAGCCTTGAGGATGAAAAGTCAGAAGTTTATGCTCCAAGGATCAGTGCTTTACAGAAGAAATTATGAAGGAATTTATTTAAGATGTGTAGGCAAACAAGAAGCAAAGCAGTTGATGGAGCATTTCCATGAGAAGTTTGGGACTGGACATGGGGGTAGTCTGGCCACGGCTCATCAGATTTTAAGGGCTGGATACTATTGGCCCACGCTCTTTAAAGACACATACGAACATGTGAAAGCTTGTCACGTCTGTCAGACAGCGGCGAATAGAGGAAGACATCCTGCCATGCCTTTGCAGCCGGTGATCGAGGTCAGGCCCTTTGCAAAATGGGGATTGGATTTTATTGGCATGATTAATCCGCCGTCATCAGGGCAACACAGGTATATTCTGACAGCTACAGATTATTGCACCAAGTGGACAGAGGCTCAGTCTCTGAGGCAGTGCACAGCAGATGTGGTCATCAGGTTCCTCGAGGAGAACATCATTACAAGATTTGGATGCCCTCACGCCCTAGTCAGCGACAATGGCTCGGCCTTCTCTTCACTAAAGTTTTCAAACTGGGCATTTGAGTATGGAATAACACTGAAATTTTCTTCTAACTACTACCCGCAGGGGAACGGACTGGCAGAGTCCACAAATAAGAATTTACTAAATGCTATCAAGAAATTGTTGGACAAGAACCCGAAAGATTGGCACACGCAGTTGAGGTTTTCCCTATGGGCAGACAGGATCAGAACGAAGAGTTCCTTGGGAACGTCTCCCTACCATTTGGTATATGGACAAGACCCTGTCTTTCTAGTGCAACTAAGGATACCAACTCTCCAGTTTATTCAAGAATATCTCGAAGGAGAGGATCAAGTTCAGACGAGATTATCTCAGTTGATGCATTTAGAAGAGAAAAGAGATGAGGCTCTTGAGAATCTGGCAAAACACCAGGCAGTAGTAAAGAGATGGTTCGATAAACAAGCAAAGATCAAGTCGTTTAGGATTTCTGACTTGGTTTTATACTGGGACAAAGCCCACGAAAAGAAAGGAGATCATGACAAGTTTGACAAGTTGTGGTTGGGGCCATATCAAATTTCTGAAATCCTCGGAGATAATGCATTCAGATTGCGTACCTTGACAGGGGAGGATGTCCCGTTGCCCGTCAACGGACAGTTCCTCAAACATTATTTCCAGCCCTAGGTTCTCTCTGAGAGCCTTCTTTGTAACATATTAGGTTAGGTTTGCTTTCCGTTGCTTTTCGGTTTTCCTTTGTTTTGGTTTTGGTTTGTTGCCCTCTGGGTTTTTGGTTTGGCGTTGTTTCCCTTGAGTTGTCCGCTCAAGTGGTTTTGGTTTGGAATGGGCAAGACTTTTAGGGTTTCCCGTTGCGGAGGAGGCGATGATGGTTTTAACTTTCACAATATGATTTCTTTCCGCTGGGATATGCAAAATTTCGAAAAGGACTAAGGTTGTTTTCCTCTTGTCATCATCCGGTTTGGATTAAACTCGTCTTGGGAGGTTAACCCGTTATTGTGTCTCAACACGAGTCTGAAGATCCTAGATACTTTACCTATCTCCATTCTAAGTCATTTTGGTTTCTTGGGAAAGGCCTTAGCAGGTGAAAACTTTACGTCTTGCTTCAGCGCCACTACAATTCTCAAACCCATTGGAGGCTTCATTGCCTGCCAGCCAATCAAGGAATTGACGGAGAAATCAGACGGAGAAAAGAAAATGTGCTCAAAAGAATTATACAAAAAACAAAAAATGAGAAAATGAAAAATGAAAGATGTATTATGAAATATTGGTTTTGGGAACATACGAGTAACTCCACCGGGGCTATGGACGCCTGAACGGCAATGGAGCAATATTCGTGAGAATTGTAGTGACAACCTCGTCGGGGCTATGGACGCCTGACTGGCAGCGAGGCAATGTCCAGGATGCTTTTGAAGTTAAGATATTTATATAACTTGCGACGGCCGATTCCGGAAGTCGAGATGGTTTAGAGATGGAACGAATGCACACACTCACAGGGTCTTGGATGAAGGTGTTCTGATCCAATACCGGATTCTTCTCCCCTTTTGAGTAAGCGTCTTTTCTGTATGATGGTTTGAGGAAGACTGCACCGGAAGTGTTCAATTTTGTGGTGAAAGCTAACACTTTTCCCTTGAGGCCGCCAGATAAGTTGTGACTCAGCGACATCGCCTTATCCCAGCCAACTTACTAAATTTTGTTCTATTCGTCTTTATTTCTTAGAGCTTTTGTCTTTTTCTCATATTGCCGTTCGGCTTCAGATCGCCCGCAAGAAGTTTGAGTTGCGCAGGGTTCGACCAGGTCTGAAATTAGGGTTTCACGTTTTTAGGTCATATTGAGATCAATCTGAGTTGGTTTGTCAGCTTTTGAGCCTAGCAGAGTTATTACCATGTTTTCAGCAAGCAATACCTGAACTTTCACTGAATTCTGCCATCTTTCTATTTTTAGTAAGTGTCAGTTTAGGGTTGATTTTCGTAAGATTTTCACATTTTGGTAACTTCATTGTATTTCTCGAAGACCCCGATTCACTTTGACAAATTTTGAGTAGAAACCTAATAACCCGGCTTTTAAAGCAGCTCCCATTCTGGAGGTAATTCTCGCATTTAAACGCAGAAGTTTTTTCAACGATGTCCAAGATTCCTTTTGTGGGTTTCGCTGAGGACTCGGCAGTTGATGTGACATGCAAAGTGCATGATGATCGCGATTCTGGCTCCTGAGGCCAATATCAGTGGTTTCGCATGCATATTTTCACATACTTTCCTCTGGTTTTCCTTAAGAGTCACGACAAGTGTAACATGCAAATGGAGCGACCCGAAACTACTATTTTGTGCCGCCATGCGTATGTTGAAGATTTTTCCGGGTTTTCTCGTGGTTTCTTCCTCAGATTTTGGCAAGTATGACATGCAAGATCATCCCACGTACCGGCTATTATCACTTTTTCAGCTTTTAGCGTGTATCACGGTACAACCGACGCCGTAACCTAACTGGACCATCATGAAATCGAACATGTCGCAAAATCCGAGCTCATCCGAAATGCATTACGCATAAAATTAGGGTTTTGAGCTTCAGAGCTAAAAATGAGGAGTCAAAGATCAAAATGGTCAAAACTGAGGTATCCATCATAATCAGCATCCTTTCGAGAGTCTGCTGGAAAAATTTGAAAGCAATCGGAGAACTTGCTATTTTTAGTAAGATATTCTCGGCGCAGGCTATAAATAGAAAGTTGATCTCGGCGTCAGCGTACACGGGCAAGTTCACCAGCGATGGGCCCACTGTCCAAATTTCCAAGCAAACGGAGCAAGGAAGGTCTCAGAAACAGACACTTGCTATAAATAGTAAGTCACCTCAGCAGCGGCTATAATTGGCAGGTCAGCAGCAGATCTCAGCAAGCACAAGTCAAGCACGTGATAAGCAATCCTTGGCGCGAATTTCAATACAAACGAAGTAGCAGAGAATGGAAGATCAGACAATTGCTATTTTTAGCAGGTCAATTAGGGTTTCCTAAAATCAAGGGCGGAACCTGACATTCACGAAGAATCAGCATCCGATGGCAATCACCATGTTTCGGGCATCTGGCACATGAAATTTGAAGACTTTCTGAGAAATTTCTATTTTTAGCAGGTTGCTAAAAATAGCAGGTACAAACAGATATCAGGCGCTGACAGAAAAGGTTAGTCGAAATTCAAAGCAAAGTGAAAATCAGGCATCAGGAGTCAGAATCCAGTCAACGGCGCGAAATTTCAGGAACTTTCTAAAAATAGAAAGTCAAGGCGAGTTAGGGTTGACCACGGAAAATCAACTCAAATCTGGCAACGGGCATAAAATTTGCTAAATTGGATAAAATTTCAAATCCAGCATTAAGGCTCACTTTGAAGGCTGAACGGAGGTGAAAAATTTTCTAAGTGTCGGAATTGAATGTAGACCCTTGCAAAAGCGCCCCTCTTGACAAAAATGAAAGCTTAGTATGCTAAATGCGCCCAAGAACAAAATGGAAGTTCACCCTCCTATATGCGCCCCTAACTTGATGCTGGACCCCTTGAATGCGCCCCTCTTTAAAAGCATGAAAATTTCACTAAATGTTTCAAAATGAACGTTGACCCTAGCAAATGCGCCATTAGTGTTGAACAAAATTTGTCTAAACGCCAAAAGTGAAACCTTGAGGGGTGATTTGCGCCCAAGCCTGGAGGATGAGTTGATAAGTTTCACTAGGTATCAAAACTGGAAGTTGGGGGTCCTAAATGCGCCCCAGGCACAAAATTGAGAGTTGACCATGTGATTTGCCAAAAATTTGACTAGGTGTCAAAGTTGAAAGCAAGCTGGGTGATATGCGCCTAGGACAAAGTGAAAGTTAATACACTCAAATGCGCCTAAGTGCCAAAGATGAACACTTGATGGCTAAAGTGCGCCCAGTGTCAAAATTAAAGGTTGCACCCCTCATATGCGCCCCCCTTTGGCAAACTGAAAGTTGATGAGGCAATATGCGCCCCTCTTGATGTGGTAAAATACGCCCAACCTAAAATGAAACCTCTGGGTCTCAAATGCGCCTATAACCAAATTGAATGTTTGACCCATCAAATGCGCCTCAGTGCCAAAAGTGAAAGCTCCAGCATTCATTTGCGCCTGGGAAATGATTCTTAAAAATTTACTAAGTGTCGAGATTGGATGCCCATGGGTCAAAATGCGCCCCTAGTTAAATTGGATGGAGACCCTTGAGAATGCGCCTGGGAAACAAAAGACACGACCTAACATATGCGCTTAACCTTGGAAGGTGGTTTGAAAGCTAAAAACGTTTAAGTGTTAAAATTGAAAGTTGAAGACATGATATGCGCCCTTGGGTAGATATGACTTGAGAAATATTCTAAGTATGAGAAACTAAACAGAGACCCCACAAAGTGCGCCCAAGTGCAAAAGTGGATGCTTGATATGCCAAAGGCGCCTAAGGGTTAAATTGATAGCAGGCTAGGTGTTATGCGCCTTTAGCAAAGGATAAACGTTGCATCCATCAAAAAAATGAAACCTTGGATGGTGATTTGCGCCCAGGCCAAAACTCAAAGCTCACATAGCCATATGCGCCTTTGCCTGGGAGATAAGAAAATTCGAAGTGACAAAACTAAACATTGACCTATCCAACAGCGCCTTGGATGCTTGACCTCCTGTATGCGCCCTGGAGGCAAGAGGAATAAAATGATGAAGATTTTGTCTAAATGTCAAAACTGGAAGTTCATGTACTCATATGCGCCCATGGCAGAAACTAAACATTGCCTCTCTCATTTGCGCCTTGTCAAAGAATGACAACTTGCTTGGCATTTGCGCCCAAAGCACAAACTGGAAGGAGACTATGCTAAGTGCGCCTTGAGTCAGGAAGAGGAATTTTCTAAAGCTCAAGCTCTCATTTGCGCCCCACTCTGAATGAATTTCAAAATTGAAGGTTGCTGGTGTGATATGCGCCCATGAAGGAAAAGAGCAAAATCGGGAAATATACTAATGTGATAAATGCGTAGGAATTGAACTTGGAAGAAGATCATGTAATATGCGCCTCAAAGTATTTGAAATTAGAAGGCGTTGGATTGAGGGTCACTAGATAAAATTAAAAACTCAACATGCAAAATGTGCCCCAAGGAACCAGAAAATCTATCAAAGGCATGTGAATCTTGAAGAAGATTACACCATATGCGCCCAAGTTTAAAAAAAAAATAAAAAATCAAAAATCAAAAGGCGTTTTGAAATAAATTAAAGGGGCGTTTATTTTCAAAAAAGCAAAATAAAATTAAAAGGGCGTTTGAAGTATAAGGAAATCAAAAGGCAATTAAAATTTTAAAATTTTGACTTCAAAGCACTTGAAATTTTCTCAGCACGATTAAATCGAAAGGCAATCGGAGGAAATTAAAATTTCTCTAGGCAAGACGGAGAAATTAATTTAATTAATCGATTTAATTATTTTCCTAAGTCTAATATTAAATTCCCCCTTCGATTTTGACCCATGCAATTTTAAAATTTCGGACGATTTAACAAGGGGAATTTGTTTCGGAAGTTAATTACGGACGGAAAATAAAATTTTGCCTAGCCAATTTTGACAATCGATGTCGAATTTTTAAATGCGTTGAAAGGAATAAATTAAAATGGCGATTAAATTAAAATTTTAATTAATTAAAAGTGCCATTTTAAAACGCAGTCGAGATAACTTCAAATCGATGTAAAAATGATTTTCTCGAAATCACTAGAGGTAACTGGCAGTCGGGAGGGAATTTTAAATTTAAATCGAGGAAAGAATCTCCCCGAATAGCAAATTGTCATAATAACTGCCAGACGACGGGAATATTCCCTTTTAAAATTAGCAGACGCGTCAGTCATGATGAAGGGAATAAAAGGCATCTGCTAAAATTAGCGCCAACCTTTTGCTATAAAACTTCAAAGATTTTCATTATCGTCTCACAAGATTCGAAGTTGAGATTTATGCTGGCAAACTGGGTGGTGAGATTTAATTCGAGAAGTTGCTGAAAGTTCGATTTTTGAAGTTTGAGATTGAAGTTGCTGAAAGTTCGATTGTTGGAGTTGCTGAGATTCGAGATTGCAAGTTGCGAGGTGCTTCGAAGTTAAAGGGTTTAGCATTTTCTTTTTCTTCACGTTATCGAGGTATGTCTTCGAAGTTGCTGAAGCTTTTTATTTTGCTGAAAGTCGAAATTGTTTTTGAAGTTAAAAGTTGAAATGTTGAAATGCTTTATTTATGCTGAGAGTTTAAAATGCTGAGATTGTTTGAATGCCAAGATTGATTGAGCTTTGATTTTTCGAAGTTGTTTGAGATTGCTGAGGGTTAGAATCGAATTGGGTTTAATTTGTAATGCCTTCGAAGTTGCTGTTTTATAATTTCGAAGTGTTAGTTTTCGATTGCTTTTCGAAGTTGCTGTTTTATAACTTCGAAAAGCTGATTTTAATTTGTCAAAGCTTGCTGATTTTAAACTTGCACGTTTAAAAAACTCTCGGATTATTTTTCTTCGAAGTTGCTGATGTATAACTGTCGAAGAATTGATTTCTGACTTGGTAGTTTATAATTCGATGGCTTGCTGATTTTAATTCGAGATTGCTGATTTTAAATATTGCTGATACTTAACACGCTTTTTCGAAGTTGAAGTTAATAGAGTAAATTTCTCGTGAGGAGTTAAGTTACTTATTCTGGCTGCGAGTTGCTGGAGGTTGAAGTTTAATTCTTGATAAGTCAAAGTTGGCTGCTAACGCTACTAACTTGTATTTATTTTTGCAGCCAGCTCAACCGCCAGCCGCCTCACGTGATTGTCGTTTTTAAAAGTTGATGGAGTAATATTCGCTTTTGTTTTGCAGATGGCTGACGCTGCTGGCACTAGCAAGGCTGGAACTAAGACTGCAAACAATGAAGCTAACGCCTCCAGGCAGGCGATCATCAAAGGTCTGAAGAAATCCTTCGTCCCTGAATCAAAGATCACCTCAAAGTACGGCAATTTGACGGACACCAACCTCGGATCCTTCAACCTCGAGACGTTCATACGCCGAATGTACGGGCAAGGTGGCAACCTTCCAACGGAGGCATCACAGAACATTGTGAAGAGCGGGTTGTACAATGCAGCAGGCTTCCAACCAGCAGTTCGGTGTCCCGAGTTGATTCTTGAGTGCGCCAACTTCTATAATTCTGAGGATCGAACTATCACCTCTCCTGGTGGTTTGATCATGGCTAATCTCGCTCCAGATGCGATTGGCGAGGCGTTTGGAATCCTTGCCACGGACAACATGATGTATAAGTCCAAGGCCAAGGCGGATAAGATGTACGCCACAACCTTCGAGAAGCGCATGAAGAGAATAAACACCACATGGATGCGCAAACCAAAGCCACCGGCTGCTAGGCTACCGAAGCAAATAATATCAGAGGAGCTGAAGCAGGAATATTGCGACATCATTATGTTGCTCAGCAGGGTCAATGGTAGCCCGCAGTCTTTCATATTCGAACCATGGATGTTCTTTTACATCAGTGTGGTGCTCGAAGGGGACGAGCAAGTGAACTGGGCGAAGATGATAAGTGACAACATCGATGAGCAGTTCCGGGACCTCAGAAGAACGAAGACATTTTATATGAGCTCATATGTCATCTATATGTTGGCTCGAATGACCAAGTACAGGGGATTGGCGTACCAAGAGCCAATTGGCTGCGGT
>VDFB02241238.1:0-13516 GCA_007258455.2 Sequoia sempervirens
CCACTCTTTGGTCCATCATGATCTTGCACATACCCCACTTCCCAATCTTAATGACTTTTTCTTTATCAGCGATATCCATCGGTATATCAATGGTATTGCCTAGGGGGAGTACATTTTATTTATGGAATTAAAGAGCATAGGGTTCCATGGTTTTCTTATTAGCATTAGTATTTTGTGGCTTAGTACTTATCATAGCGCAGGTAACGTTTTGTTTGGAAGATGGTTTATCAATAGCACCGAACATTTGTTTCAAAGCTTCATCACTTTCAACATACTCCCAACATGGTGTAGAATTCATATCAAGATATTCAGGATGTTTTAGCATAAGTGTTGTTCTTGCTTTACATGTGATGGTGGGTGATCCCATAATAGTGGTTTACAATTTTTGGCCAAACTAGACACTGAAATTATTACTTTTAACTAAATCTTCACATTCGGGCACCTATAGCAGCTAAACTGTAAGAAATTTTAAGATGGTGCAAACTAGAGTCTCATCAAATTTTGTCTGTAGATTCTAAAAATATTTTTTTCAAAATTTTTGGAATCAAATTTCACTTCTTTTTCCATCTCCCACGAAAATTGATTTTTTGAGAAAACAACATTTTTAAAAGTATAATGTATAAATTTTTTCCTTGAAGGATAAAATTCTAATTCTTTCAAATTTAGTTGTAACTCTGATATCTAGTGCTTCCACTTGGATTTAGATAGTTTTTTATTGAATATTTTCCTTAATCAAGTTTCAAAGTCAAATAAATTACAGATTGGAGACAGTAGGCCATTATAGCAGCGTAACTTTTTGTATATGTCAAATTTTTTATTTTTTTGAAGGATCAAGGACTTCCAATATCTAGTGCACTCATATTTTTCAAAAAAAAATTTGATAATCTTCTATTTTTCCACATGTGAAGAACAAAGAAATTCATTTCGATGAAAAACCTATGTTTAATAAAACTTAAAAAACAAATACATAACAAAACCAAAACATATTAAAATTATATTCATTGGATAGCTTGTTCTGAGGAATACCATAATCATTTGAAATAAATTTTAAATGAATTCATTTGATCCCCCAAAAGCTAAATCAAAAGTGATTTTTATCAACATTTTGATAGGTGTAAAGCAGATGCATTTATAGGTATGGTTTAAAACTAGCGAGGTTCTATCCAAGGGGTTTTGATCAAACCATCTTCAATTGGAATCCTTAAAATGGAACTTTTAAAGGCTTAAATCATTATATTTTCTAAAAATATGTGATTTCAGCTAAAATTTGTTCCTCTCAGGAATTGTAAACCACTATTATGACAGCACCCTGGTGTTAATGTTTAATGAGGGTCTTTGAGTTGCTTTTGTTGTCCTAGAAAAGGAATATCCTAAACTAGTCTTTGTTTCTTGTGTATTAGGTTCAATAGGTACATTAATGCCTTGTTCATATTTTCTGCATCCTTTACCATTGCATCCCAATTGTTTCATAAGCTCGTAACCGTGTGCATAAAGTATTTCCATTTCCTTGGGATTAGGTGGTTGTTGATAATCGATCTCATAAAAAATTGTTGCATAAGTTGTGTTTTCTTCCAAAGGAGATGAGATAGAGGTAGGGGAAGATTCTTCTGAATTCTGATTTGGCATAACCATTGGTTTCTCCTTGTTTTCATCTTCCTTCTGAGTAATTATGTATTCATCCATAAATGAAGGTTTAAATTCCAATGTTCCCCAATCATCATCTAACAAGTTAGACATAAATTATTCATCTTGTTTATTGGTCTCAAGAGGGTCAATATGAGATGTTGGAACTAAAGTATTCAAAGGACTTGTTTTTCCCTTTTCAAGTTGCAAACAACTCTCAAGCTCAGGGTCTATCTCAAATTTATATATATACTTTATTATTATAGACATATTTCATTATGCGATGAAGAGTCGAAGGTACCACATGTATCTCATGAATCCATGCCCTTCCCAAGAGAAGATTATAGGTGAGATCATAGGGGATGACATGAATAGGAGTTTGCAAGGTAGCCACTCAAACTGTTATAGGTAAAGTGATTATACCGAGCAGTTGTTTTGTTGTATTATCAAATCCTCTAATAGATAAGGAATCGGGTTTGATTTGTGATATATCCACACATAACAGATCTAGGAGTTTCACACTACACACATTGAGGGAAGAGCCATTTTCAGTGAGGGTTCGCTTAATTCCTATTGTATTATATTGGGAAATGATCATAAAGGCCTCATTTTGTTTCTTGAATTCTAATAGAGGGAGCTCATGTTGATGAATGGTAATGTCTAAATTAATTGTGTCGATTGCTTTGAGAATAGCTATCGCATCATTTGTGTTTGTACCAGGAGGAACCTCTATTTTTTTAAAAATTGTTTGGAGCATTAAATGATAATTGTGTGAATTTTGAAGAAGATCCCAAAGGGATATTTTGGTAGGAGTGCTCTTAAGTTGCTCAATAAGGTCATACTCTCATAAAGAAGGAGCACTAGGCAGTGTGGTATTGGGTAAAGGTAAGGAGGTTTATGTTGGTTGTGATGGGTGAGGGTTGTTGTGAGTGTAATGTGTGTGTGTAACAACATCATGTTGTGGTGGATAAACACTAACTCATTTGAGTGTAATGTGTGTGTGTATAATTTGATGTATCGTTGAGTGCTTGTAAAATTTGATGTGTAATTTTCAATTTTTTGAAAGTTTATCCCCAATGCTAGTCAAAATTTCGACGAACCTGGGGTTCATCGAAATGTTGACTATTAGTTTCATTGAAATTTTGACAAACATGTAAAATAGAAAAAAATAAAATTGTGGCCGTTATAAAGAAAAGTGAGTTCGCTGATTTATTGCGACAGTGTGTTGCTCTACTTGAGACAATTTTTGGAGAACTAAGGATAATTTTCTTGGAAAAAATCAGAAAAAATTCAAGAAGATATTGCCAGGTTGAGGGTAGTCATTGTCTTTTTGCAGAATTTAGTTGTGAAGTCAGATTTCTAGTTCTGGGTTTGAAAATCATATTTTAAAGCAACATCTCATCATATTTCATTTTTAGAGGTTTAGGGTTTTGAGAATTTCATGTCCAGATTTTGTTGTGTGGAATCACCATAAGATCACAACCAAGGAACATATTCTTGTGACTGTAATTATGTGATCCATAAATTTATTGGTCATGTGGCACAGTTGTGCTATAACAAATACAAGATGCATTCATGTGTGACCCAAGTTTAATGTGGCTAAGTTGTGATAGAAATGGAGGCACTCATATAATGTAGTTTATTTAGGTTGTATAATGTAGGTGTCAATCATCATTGGGTGCATTCAGGTTGTCTCAAGTTTAACATGTTAGGATGTAATTATAGCATGATCGAAGAGTGATTACCTCTTGCTACAATAAAGAGCCTATAACTCTGGTTGATATGCAGAGTGGTTGTGTTATATCAATTATGTAGTGCATTCAAGCACAACCCATGTTTAATGGGTTATTCTAGAGAGTGATCAAAATTTTCTAAACCTTATGAATGTTACTTAAAAGTGTATATCTTAAACTACAAACCAAGTTTGTTACATACTTGAATGCAATCTTAGGTTATTGCAAACTATAATAATGTGATTTGCTAATAACCATTATGGAAAGTATTAAAGAAAGACCCATGATACATAGGATACATTTCCTTGCTCAGGTTTACATACCTTAATGATCAAAGACAAGCTTCCCACACAATCTAGGATATAATCCAAGATCATACCACAACTTTGTCAAGACAACTAATTTTCTGACCCAAGATTTAAGGTTGTTTTTTAATACCAATAGAAGCATTGGTAAGAGAATGATTAGGGTACAAACCCTAGGCCTCCGTAGAAACATAAACAATAACTATAGCGGATTAGTGAGGTTGCAATACTAGAAAGATTGAGACATTGTAGGTAATAACAAAATCTTGCAATCTAAAGATTGTAGCCAATAACAAACACACTATGTAGCTTAGTGACATTTGTAAATGCAATCTACGGTAAGAAGAATGACAGTCACTTGAGATGTGACAGTCAAAAATAGGCTAAGTAGTAACAAGATAATAAAGCTCAAACCTTGCATAGTAAAGTAAAGATTTTAGCAGTGGGTTTCCTTACCCCTTGCTGACCTTAAGAATTTTTCAAATGCTTTTGTGGCGGAAGGTGTTTGACAAGGCAAATGCAATTGGGGAATGACTATCCAAATGGAAGTAGCGATTGGTAATCCCTTAGGTTCAATGTTTCTTCTTAGCCATTAATGTATAATGGAAGTGAGTGGATTATGTTTGAGTAGTGTTTTGAGACTCATCAAAGGCAGGAGAGCAAGTGAATACCTTGTGAATTTGTGAAGTAGTGTCAATAAAGGTTGAAGGATCTTAAGAACTATAATGCCATGAAACAATGAGTCCCTTTGTAGTAAAGTAAAAGTCTATAGGGCATAGTTTGGATTTTATAGAAGGATGCTCATGAAGAAATCTTCAAGTGATGGTGAGTGAGTTTTGAGATTGGTGAGGGTGCAATACTTGATCTTAAAGGAAGTTAGCAAAGTAGTAAATGTGCAAGAAAATAAAATCGTACACAACAAACAATTCACAATGTTATCTTGCATAATGCCTTGAGTTTGAAGACAAAAATCTCATTGTATCTACATGATGAAAGTGGTGACCTTAATGGTCAATCACTGACAACCATGATTTTAAAACATGCTATTGTGCTTATGGAGGCAACATTTTAAGTAAGGCAGTGAGTGGTGGTTTGGAACAATGGCAGGTATGAAGGACTTGCTTTATATGCTTACTATGCAGTCTAGCTTAAGACACTGTTCTTAGAAGAGATTGAAGGTGGATTATGGAACTCAAGGGTTACCATGAAAAGGATTAAAGCAAAGATTGAGATCTATTTAAAAGCCACAGTCATGAAGATATTAAATATGTCACATGCAAAACCCTAGTAGCTAGAGTAATGAATACAATGCCAAAGAGGATAGTGTGTTGGGGCAGATTTAGGAGATCTCCACATTATCTAATTATAGAGAAATACATCATTTATTTATTTTTTTAATTAAAAGAAATCATTCTAAACCCTATATAGGATACATTGATACTTCAAAAGCCTCTCAAGAAATTTTAGATTATGCTAATATATGTCAAGTAAATACCTAGATTACAAATAGTAGCGGGAACAATGTAAGATTTGTTGAGCAGAGCAGGAATGAGATAAGCAGCAAGGAATCCTATGCCTCTTTTCACACACATCTCCTCACCGTTCTCTGTCATTCTTTACGGAAAATTTTCTCCATTTTTGAGGTCTATGCTTGAAACTAATGTTTTGACAAAGGTTTTAGAGTATGTTTATTAAAATGAAAACTCCATTTCGGTGGGCTACGCCTGAAAGTAAGATTTTGACAAAAGTTTTAGGGTATGTTTATTAAAGTTTTAGAGTATTTTGGAGGGCTATATTCTTGAATACTTAAATGATTTATTCAAATGGATTGTGACTAAATAAATGACTAACTATTTAGTCATTTTTATTTTTGTGACTAAATAATTTTTAATCAACGACCAAACTAGTAATTTATTTACTCATTTATAGCCGAGTTGCAAAAAATGAGCAGAATTCAGTCATTTTTAGTTGTTGTGACTAAAAGCTTTAGTCACCTAGTCATTTATTTTCCAAATTCTACTAGTGTGTGCTTCCTTGTGCAATTAGGGCTCTCTCAATGTTGAGGGCCCTAGGGATAAGCTCGTCATAAGAAGTGACACATTGCATCTTTAACTAAAAGGATAAATCTATATTGACATTAGCAATGATGATTTTGACTTGTTGCTCCTTAGGAATGGGTCACTTGCTCTTACTAGCTCGCTACCTCCATCGTTGTAGGAAGTTTGCGATCCAAGTTCAATATTGATTTTAGGGTCTTAGGTTTGGAAATCATAGAGTAAATCAAATTTAATAAGTTTTGGAATTAGCATTTTAAAAGTATTTTTAGAATTGATTAACTGTACTATCTTGCTTCTCTTTCAGGGGTGGTTGCATGCCAATTTTTTTGGGTGTAAAATATTGAAATTATTAGATTATGTTACCTGTCTATGAATAAAAATTATTGGAGTGTGAGTTTGATATTTTTTGAAGATCTAAATAGTCAAGCTTGGTAAAGAAAAATCATGTCAGATAATATTAGTCCAGAACAAAATGAAGAGACACTTGATGGATTGTGGGCTAGATTGAAAAGAAAGGGTGATGGGAAATGTTATTGTCCTTGCAATAATTGCAAGGGCTTAAAAGGAAACTGAGAGGATGACTTTAATCCTGTGTTTGAGAAACTTGTATGTAGCGTGGTCGTTGAAGGGGGCGATTGTAATCCATTATTAAGTTGTTCATTATATGTGTTTATATTATTTTTAACATTATATATATATATATAATCCTTGATCATGATCATGGTTTGCTGTATTCCTCATTATTATAAAGATTACCGCAGGGCACCTAGAATGAGATGATATGGATTATCAGTCAGAAGGGTAATGGTTTTACTGTGAGACAAACATGGAACTGTGAATATAGAAGATGAAGTTAATGATCCTATGGAAGAAGATGATCATGCGCCAGAAAACACAGTTGAAGATGATGGTACGAATACATTGATCCATGCCACATTTAGTGGCAGAACTGATCATGATGATCAAGATGACTTTGGTGATGTTCATGATTTACCTGTACTTGACAAGGCATACGAGCCCCTTTAAGAAGGCTCTAAAACAACTCTTCTCTACATTTGTATTGTTTATTTATTGAATTTGAAGGTTATGAATGGTTTATCAAACATAGCAATCTCACGGATGTTAAGGTATGTCATATATGTCATCTTTTTTCATCTATTTTAATTGTTGTTAGTTCATCACTAGTAAATAAAGGATGAAATATATCTTATTAATATTCTTTATATTAACAAATTATTTTTTGTTGTAGATTGATTGGTGAATTTTTGTTACCACCATCAAATATTTTATCTAAGCTCATATGAGATTTATATTCCATTATGAAAGATATTGGAATGGGTATCAATGATAGGTATGTGCCCGGGGATCATGATGGGCCCAAAAGTGGCAATATGATGGGTATGTGGCTGATGACTACTTTTTTACCCAAAATTGATGAAACAAAAAGGGTTTTTAAAAGGAGATTCTCAACTTTCTACCAATATAAATTATGCTTTACTTTGAATTTAATAAATAATTATTATTCATTTTTCTATTTGAATTTCAGCTAAATTTCTGAGTTGATAGGTTGATTGAAAAGCATCTATAGCTTTCAAATGGTATCACATTTTTTGAATCCAAAGCATCATTCTATGCTTGCATACTATAGGATAAAAAAAAAATTTGAGATTTTATGAAGTTTTGACCAAGTTAAGGTAGTTAGACATACAATTTTTTATATTTTTTAAAAGTTGTAATAAAAAATTCATAATTAATTATTTACTTGGAAAAAAATTACAAAAAAATATGTATCACATCTGGACATGAGTCCTCTACTTATTTATAAAATATTATAAAAAAATATTATCATTTTATTGTGGTTAGGGTGGTCAGACAGACACCTACTTCTTATTTTTTCCCTAAAATGTAAGTACTACTGCATTGAAACTTGACATTTTCACCAAATAGATTCTTTTATAAAAAAAATAAACCTAGTAGTTTAGAAACTACATTCAATTTTCTATAGATTCTATTGATACATATTTTTGAAATAATATAGATAAATTATTCAAATTTTTACATCATGTTGCCTAACTCTGATTTTTCTAATTTTTTTGCCACTTAAGGGCTTATTTTTTCCATGATGATCCTACACATACCCAATAGATGCATGTCCCAATGATCATATTATATATCATAAACAACAGGAATTTGCAACAGAATGCCTAGAATGTCATAGCAGTAGATATCAAATAGATCAACTAACAAAAAAGGTGCCTCCCAAGGTTCTTCGTTATATTCCCATTATTCCACGTATGCAACGATTATTTAGGTGCGAAAGCTTAGTGCAATTTATGGATTACCATGCACAAAATAGAAGTGGAGATGACATTCTTCAAATTCCTGCGGATGGTTCTGCATTTAGGGACATGGAGGAAAAATGGCCACACTTTAAAGAAGAACCTTGTAATCTTAGGCTTTCATTAGGAGCGGATAGTGTCAATCCATTTGGAGAGCTGAGATCTATTTACTTACTGTGGCCTATTTTTTTTATCAACAATAGCATTCCTCCATGGATGTCAATAAAGAGGAAGCACATAATGTTGTCAATGATTGTTCCAGGTATTTGTTTACATCAATTTTCTTTAACATAGTAATTGAGATCTTATTTTTGCATAATGACATATTTTTTTCATTCAATAGTCATGTACATTAATTTATATATATTGTAGTAAAATGGTTATAATAATTATGTAATTTTTATGTTCATTCAACTAGGTAAGTACCAAGTTAAAGATATGAATGTATATATCGAGCCTCTTATCGACGAGTTACTAAAGTTATGCTATGGTGTCACTATGTATGACGTCTCTAGACCAATAGGACAAAGACAATTTCAATTCCATGCAATACTTGTATGGACAATTCATGATGCCCCAGGGCTAACACATTTTTGTGGTATGTTATAACGTTCAACTACACTTTAACAATATTTAATTTGTTGAAGTAGATATCATGCATGTTTTTAAAATAATCTATTCATTATATATAATTATAAAACTTGACATATTTAATCCAATTATATATGGTCTTGCAAGTCTTCAAACAAAGATAAAATTTGCATGTCCAATTTGTGGTCCCAAGATGAAATCTCGTTGTTCAACAAGTTTAGGAAAGCAGGTGTTTGATGAGTCTAGGCACTTCCTCCATAGAAATCATAAGTATTGAACTACTGAAAAACATATTTTCAATGAGAAAGAGGAGACTACATCCAAACCACAAAGAACACATTGACACCTCGCCTATGGAAGTTGGAATATAATAGAATTAATCATCAAGGTTATACATCGGATCAAATTGTTTATCTATCATAAATGATATGTTTTGAATTTATATTTTTATATTGTGTTGTGTTTACTCATGTTGTAATTGCCAATGATTGTCATTGTTAATTTTTTTAACTTATATGCTTCATGAAGGTCGTAAAGGCATTAATGGTCAGATTCCATAGGGACTAAAAAGTTATCCCAGACAATTTAGTAGGTTGCCCTACTAGCTACAAATTATGCATTTTTTTGATACAATGCATATTGAAAAGAATATAACAGAAATGTTATGGAAAATATTGGATGGAAGGCATGACAAAGAAAAAATTGTCAAAATTTGTAGTGACATTCAAGAAGCCAATCATGCAATGAAAAATGCCATTCAATTAAATAGCGATGGAGACCAAATTAATATAAGTGCCCTTCCTTGTTATTAATAGAGTAGCAAAGCAATGCTATAAAAGAAGTCATACAAAAAATTTGATTTTCCACAAGATTTGCTGCGAACATAAACAATATAATAACAAAGAAAGGTGAATTTGGGTCAGAGATGAAAACACATGATTGGCATACCTTCATTAAGGTAATTATTCTGGTATTTTATATACACTTGTATAATGCATGTACTTTTCAGTGTATTGTGTTTACTACTTTTGAAAAAATAATGAAAAGATCATTTTATAATTGTTGCGGTACATTCAACTCTCTATCTCCTAGACAACTTTGACAAAAAATGTCAAGGTTATATATGATCCTAAAATACATGAGGTAAGTAGCTTTATATTTGTTCAATTCATTGTATACATCTTATAATTGCCATTATTTTTTACTTGTTATGTAATATACTATATATTTTGTTAAATCTCGTTAATGTATTTGTGCCTTGAATCACTTGTAGATGGTTGTCATCTAAAGAAATCCATAAAGAAAATATAAATTATTGGAAGAGAAAAATTCTCCGTCTAATGTGTGAAATGCAAAAGTGTCTACCTTCGACATTTTTCAATGTACAAGAACACTACCTCCTACACCAAGTTGAGGAGATTGAATTGTGTAGGACCTGTACACACAAGCGTCAATGTGGGATGGTTGAGAGACACTTGAAATTTTGAAAAGGCTTTGGTTAGACAAAGAGCACATCTTGAAGGTTCTATGGTGGAGGGATATATGGTATAGTAGACCATGTTGTACATTAGGGAATATCTTCCTAAGTTTGCAGCAAAGATCCATGTAGATTGTATTTGGGATCCCAACCCACAAAAATTCCCGGGCGTATACCGATGGGGAAAGGTGATTGAGGAAAGTGAGAAAATACTATAAGATGGTCATGAAGATTACCCGTAATACATTGATATATATTTATATTTAATTATCATATTTAACTAATTCTATGTCGTTTGTGAATTTCAATTTTTTTTGGTATAGTTGGTCGAAAGTGGGATGCACTAAATTTGTATGTCACCAACAATCTTGATTGGATGACAGTATGGATTGAATGATGTCAACAATCTGGTCGCACATTAACATGGGAAGGTGTGGCTTCATTGGTTAAATAAGCTCATTGTAATGGAGATTCCAATGTTACACAAGGGGAAATTGATTTAGCATATAGTTTAAGAGATAAATAGGTATGTATAAATATATTAATCACCCATATTATTTAATTATTTTCAATTATATTGATGTATATATATGTTGAGATTGTTTTCTTTGCATACATTCAGCCAAGAATAAATATGTTTATCAACTGACGATATTGCAACAATTTTTACATGTTTTGACATATTGCAGGTGAAACACCACAAGGCTATGTGGTGCAATGGTCGTAAATTTTGAATCAAAATGTTGGATGACATGAAGAAAACTTGTGATTCTGGTATAACTGTAGTCTTTCAGGTGACTAATGTTTCATCTAGAAGCGACATACATCCATAAGTCTCAGAAAATCAATACTATGGGATTTTGGATGATATACTTGAGTGTGACTTTAAGTCCTTCAGATTAATTATGTTCGTCGCCCTATGGTACATGCTACAATTGAATGAAAATGATCCCAAGAGAACTGTTATTGAACATGATAATGGATTTACCATGGTTAATACAAGGTTGATCAAGAGAGATGGAAATGAGCCCTATGTTCTTCCAAGCCAATGTGAGCAGGTATTTTACTTAGAGGTTCCAGATAAATCGGGTTGGTCATTTGTTGTTAGACATGATCCAAGAGGAAGGCCGGTAAAGTATAATGTGGTGGAAGAATAAGATACTGAAGAACTAGAATATGATTTAGATGATGATTAGGATCAACAATTAGTTGATGATGTCCCTGACGAAGATGTTGAAGAGGAGGAACTAGATCATGATGATGTAGGAGTTAATGTTCATGAAAATGATATCCGTGTGGATGATGACATTATTGAAACTGATATTGATGATGATGATGATGATATGACCAATCCTTACAATGTCGAATCTGGATCGGATTATACAGACAAAGAGTTGGATGAAGAAGAAGATCAATGACATTGAAATGTATGAGTTATGCGATTATATTATCTATTTGATATTAATTTCTTGATAGAATTATATTTGACTTATGTGGTTACATAATTAATTCATGATGTTTTTAATTTTTATGCCATTACATAATTAATTTAATGATGTACTTTTTAATGCTTGAAAGGTCAAAAAATTAAAACATTTCAATAGTGATGTTAACAACCTTGAAATTAGTGTGTTTTATGTTTTATGTGATCATAAAAGATTAAAAATTCAATTATAGAGGTGGTTGTTCAAGGTTGACACATGTAAAGGCCTTTAAAAGGCATAAAGTGATCATTGTAATGTTGTTGATGGTTGAGGATTTAAAATACAAGCTCTTTGACATTCAAAAATCTGTGTTTTTCTTCAAAAATTTCTATATTTTTCTTTTTATGTAGCACCGTATGGTCACATGCAGCCATATTTTGATGTGAAATCAATCTAGGTCAAGTAAAGATACATGTGTTAGCTTTGATTTTAATCTGATTTGAGGAGTTAAGGCATTGATTTGAGTTAGAAAGCTTCATTTCTACATACAGTCTCTGTGCTACCTTTTATTTTTGAGGGTTTTTAGTCCAAACATAATATAAAGGGCTCTTACACTTTTTGTGATTACTATAGCTTGTGTAAGAGGTCTCATGGATACTATTGTAATTGTAGGATGCATGAATAATAGAGCTGTAGGATGAGAAATAAAGAAGGTATAGTTGTTGTCCTCTAGAGTTTTGTGAAGAAAAGCATGTGAAATGAGAGGTTTAAGCCTAGGGTTTCAACAAAACATGTATGGGAGATCTGATTTTATCAATTTTTATCCATGTGCACTCTAATGGGTTGTTTCAACACTGAATATAATGATACACACACACACACACACACATATATATATATATGTATGTATGTATGTATATGTATTTTTAAATGTAAATGTAAATGCAATTACTGGATGCTCTCCTAGAAAATAAAATGCAACATATCATTAAAGAAATCTATATCTATGTATATAAATGTGTATTTCTAAATGCAAGTGTAAATGCAAAGAGCATATGGTTTTGTAGTGTTATAGATACAACATATCCATAAATTAATGTAATTGAAATTTTAAAGTCTTCAACACATATAATATGAAATCGATCAAACTATTAAACTACATGAGAAATAAATGAAAACAGTAAATGCATATGTATGTGTATTTGTAAATGTAAGTGTAAAATACATAAGAATAATAAAAATTATAAAAGAATACACGAAAATGTTTAGAGTTTAGAGTGGGAGAGAGATAGAGGGTAGAGGGTTTAAGGGTTTAGAGTTTAAGGGTTAATGGTTTAGCGTTTAGGATTAAAGGTAGAGGGTGTTGGTTTGTTTTTTACACTATAACTAGGTTGGTCTTCTAATCTACCTATGGGATTGCCAATTCCAATCAAGGGAAGCTCGAAGGACCTGGACCAACTAACGAGGACTTTAAAAATCCTCCTACGCTTTGGGCTCTGCAAGACCCAGGAGGGTGATACCTTAATGTGTTTACAACCTCTGCACCAATATCATAAACAACATTAACACATAACAGATAATCCCATTGAATAGCTCAACATAATAGGATAATATTGAATAAAATTGGCTGTTCACCGATAATATCAACTATGTGGAGCATGAGATAACTACAACACAATCCATAGTAAAATATAGTCATTAATTTGCAATTTGTAGCAAGCTCTAGGCAAAGAAAAACAATTATTGAACTACACAAATAAGTACAGCTTAGACCAGTGCCATATATCTATTGCAGGAGTTAAATTCATAAGCATTTAAAGGTTTATGACAGATTTAATACATAACATATAAGATCCCTGACAATATTGCATTACAATTTCATCAGTATGCATTCTCACCCAATACTACTTATCAAATCCTTATACAGAACATATCCACCTATAATCCCATTCAAGCATTTTAATTAA
>VDFB02241239.1:0-11414 GCA_007258455.2 Sequoia sempervirens
TGAATGATGGTAAGTGGAGCAAGTGGAAAAGAAAAGCGTACAACACTTTACCTCTATCAATTCATTTTTTGTAAAAATCTAAGCCATATTTGGATTTCAAAATTACCATTTTGTGGAGAATCAACACCCATTATGTTGTATCAAGATACCTCCAAATTCTTACAAAAAATCCACACCCACTTCTACCTTAATTTTTTAGATTTTACAAATAATTGATCTAGAGGTTATGCAAAAATCCACATTATATCTGGATCTGGTGAGGAAATCACCAGTATCAGGATCTACCCTGAATCCCTCAAAACCTCTACAATATCTCATCCTTCAAAAAATTTCCCGTTGTCATTACATATCCAAAAAACACCAAAATTTTCACAAACACTTTATTACTTTTTGCGATGTGAAGAAAACTCTTTTTTTCCTACCATGAACCACCACCACTCGCATAGCTTCAACATGTTTACTTTGTCACATCCTAGGCTAAAACTATGAACTAGGAACCAATGGTTCTTGGTTCTTGGTTCCTAGGGGACTCTCAATCACATCATCTTAGTTTCTCTCTTTTTGCCTTAGTGCCACCTCCATATTCCTCTATCGAGGGTTCCACGGTAACTTAGGACCAATGTCTCTTGGTTCCTATGGAGCCCATGACCACTTGACTTATCCATTTGTGACTTAGACCTTAGGAAATAGGCTGAAAAAAAGAGAAAAAAACCATTGGAGGTTTTTGTCAAGAACCAAGAACCATTGGTTCTTGGTGTCCATGAAATCTTTGACCACCTTACACTTAGCCAATTTTTAGATTTTTTGAGTTTGAGGAATTTTACTGAAGTACACAAGAATACAACACAACCAAGATAAGAATACAATATTATGATCCATATGAGATCTCTCAAATCATTTATTGACAAAGGGATCATGCCGCATGAAGCACACAAATAGAAGGAACTCAAGAAAAAAAGATGATGGGAAATTGAGTCCCAATAATGGCTTTGGTTGGGGGCATGTGCCTCTTGTAGGCATAGTGAGAATCTAAATCTCCAAGAAAACCAAAAATAGGGAATGAAAGAATGAGATTGACTCACAAAGGATAAAAAAAATTTACACCATGAAACATCATAACCAATTAACATGACAACACATGGGCCCTAAAATATGGTTGACTCAAAAAAATAACATACTATAGGCCAACCTTGTAGAGTATGGATAAATTCACTTATCTTTATAAAATACCATTCTATTGAAGTAATTAATTTCCCTCAACTCATAGTTAATTCCTTCACACAACTACAAAAAGTGTATCCTTCTTCCTTCAAGAATAACCTTGTGATTGCCTCTGAAAAAGTGAAGACATGCCCCATTGTTTACCTTACCATTGTATGGAAACCACAAATAATATGACACTACATTGCCATATATCTCATCATTTATTTTTATAGTAGTTGGGGGAAGGATTTGAAATCTTAGATCAACAAAAAAAATGGGATTTTTTGTACTTTGTGACCTCCTTAGGTGAACTGAGGAAAATAGAGAATACCTCCAATTCGTATTACAAAAAATATTCCACCTCTTCTTGTTGACTTGTAAAGGGAAACTCAATTGATCATCAACCTAAAAAAATGTTATTGCTCAACATCATTGTGAACTATATGTTGGGCCTAAGTGAAGCACTCAACATCAAGCACCCTATTATCACCAACATTGGAAGCTACACCATCATGAAGAAAATTATTATACTCAATTTTACTCACCTTTGGAATAACAAAAAACATCATACCTAACCATCATCTATGTTGATGCAATCTTCGTCAACACAACAATTTTGATCAAGAGACACTTCAGGTGAAGAGCTACACTCTTCAAATTGTCTCTTTGTTTCCATCTTCTCTTGGAAACTTGTTATGACACATGTGCTACTACAATAAAAATTATTCTAAGACAACTTTAACCTTGGTGCATCTTGAACTGATAGATACTACATGTGCAAATATCTCATTCCATATGCATCAAATTGATACTTTTTCTACTCATTATAATCAATAACATTAGTTGCCGCTCCTTGCCATGTTGTAGTATATTAGCATATTAACTACCATGTATGAGGGTATAAACTTGGATTTATGCAATCATATTTCCTTTTTGCAAGGAGCAACATATTATCATCCATTTTTGGCTCACCTTTTTCCCTTGGGGGCCAAGGGGTTAGGCAACCTTGTCATATTATGACACTTGTCGTTGTCTCTTTTGGCTAGTTGACTACCTTCCATGTATATATAAGAGCAAGCTTTGGATGTGGATGGCATGCCTTAAGTTGGCTTGCATGTGACGTACTTTTCCTTATATGTTATCTTTAGCATTGCATTTTGGCGGCAACCCCTTTCCATGACATAGCTCTACTTGTCCACATATGTTTTACATAGGGCTTTTTGAATAAGGCTCTCATGTATTGGAATTTATTGTGTTCTACTTTAAATTAATTGCTCACAACATGGTGTTTAGCAATTTCTTTAAAGTGGGGGCATATGCGTCCCTCCTCATTGTTTGCTTCAAAGTATGGTCTTCTCACTTCACGTGATGTGTCTTCTTGGTGGTGACATTATGTTTGATGTCCTTCAAGATTGCAACCTTTATTGGCATATGGAATTCCTCTTAGTGGTGATGCTATAGATTGCATTCCCTAAGTTGTGAATCTTTTATCCTTGACTAGTCCTTTTTTGGAGACATTAGGCACAATGTTCCCTAAGGTGAGACCTTTCATGAACTAAGCAAAACCCCTTTGAATATCCTATTGCATGGATCAAGGCCAAAAAGCATAACACAACTTGCCAGTGGAGCCTTTATGTTTTTCAAGGCCACCAAGCATAACACAACTTTCTTGCCCATGCAACCTTTTTAGGCACTGGCGAGAATTTGGAAAATAAATGAATCGTGACTAAAACTTTTAGTGGTACTTCAGTACTATTTGGAAAATAAATGATTAATTTGGACATTTTATAAGTGACTAATAATTTGGTCCTTCCGGGGTAAAATCACAACTAAATGACTAAATAAATGTCGGACAAATGAAAATGACTAAATAAATGAATAATATAGGACCGTAAAAATGAATAAATAAATGAATAAATAAATAACTATTACTCCTCTATTATTTTTTCTTTCGAATTTGATCATAATCCATAGAGCTTAAGCCCCCCTCAAGGGACCCCTACCTAAGTGGGCCATTTGGCCACTTAGGTTTCTTGGTGCACCAAAAATACCTATTGCATGGAAGGCATTTATATGGGTTGCAAATGTAAGAGCCTTCCACATATTTTATAAAAAAAATTAACATTTACATTCTTTGGCTTTTATTTTCATTATGTTAATGAATCATTATGTGCAGCTATGATTTGAAGCAGTTTATTCTTATAAAATTCTGCGGTGATTTGCATAAGAATTATAGATTTTATATATCTACATATGTATTATCAATTATTTTAATCCATTTGAATATATCATTTAAGGAATCAAGAATCAATAGTGCTATTCCCATAGTCCACCATGATGGGGTCAGAGATGAAGCATGTTAGGGACCCCTAACTTCACCACATATAAGCCCAAGAGCATGAAGTATTTTAGGGAGCCTTAATCTAGATTTGTCTAAATTTATTTCACTCTATTATTTAGCAATTATTATTAATTGTTTAAGCTAGCCACATGCAACTAGAATTTGTAGCACATCCATGCACAAACACATACTCTCTAACATATTAACATACATATAGTTTTCTATCGGCGCAATCCTTGAACCTCCTTTAGGTGCAAGTGCTAGTATATATTCCTCTCTCTATATAGAATTGTCTCCCCCTCTATCTCTCTTTCTTTTGCCCGATCTCTCTAAAGATCAATTAATATGGGTTTTTTTGAGCCATTGTCTTGGGACTACATTCATACATGTCTCAAGGATTATATGATGTTTTCATTGTTCATTGATTTCTATCCTTTGATCATTGATGATATTGCATCATTTTTTCATATTGATGAAGATGCATATTCCATGAGTTGTTCTCATGCCTAAATTCTACTCCATGGACCTGGGTGCTTTTCTATCCACTTGACATAATTTTACTTCATTTGTATACATGATTCATGATGACTATTCTCCTTGTGTGATGGATGGTGATGATATAGCTCTACCATTAAGTAACAATATATATAGGGAGGATGCTTTGTGTGATGTGGTGTCACTTCTTTTACCTATTCATCATGTTGAGCCTAGTGTTCTTATTATTTCTATATATGATGATAGTCCTATTTCCACATCCTTATTATATTTGTATTAATTTGATGATACACTTTGAAGGAGTCTAGGGATAACAAATATTTCAATTATATTTTTGTATATAATGATGTGCCTAATGACTATAGTTCTTTATAAGTATCTCACAATTTTGCATTATAATACATTGCATTACATGATAGTGATATGTATTATGATTCATGTTCGTTCTCTAGATATCATGATGATTTACTGCCTAACATTACATCATGATATTATTGATTAGTGAGGAGTTAATATATGATGACTTTGATGGTATTGGTGACAATTTATTTATTTATTTTTTGCATTATATAAAAAAATAATTATACTTTTCCAAGCTCATTTTGTCTATCAATGGTCTAAAATTGAGTCTGTCTCAATGCAAGATGAAGATCAATTAAACTATAATATTTTTTATATATTAATTATTAATTATAATAATTTTAAATTTATATTTAGTAATTTTTATTATAGAATACAATATATAATAATAATATAATCTATATATACTATTAAATATAATTATATTATATATAATTTAATCTATTTTACTATTATATTAAATATATATTATATATTAATTATATTTTATATTATATTTATATATTAATTTTTTGCATTATATAAAAAAATAATTATACTTTTCTAAGCTCATTCCATCGTTCATCATTTTTTGCAATTTTTTTTTGGTTTTTTTTACCATTTTTTGTTGCTTTTCCTGCCACTATTGGTTCCCACTCAGGTCCAAACTCTTCCTTGCTAGTATTGACCTTTCACTTCTCCAATTTGGCGAGCTGCATCTTGAAAATAAGGTTTCGCTGAGGGTTTTAGAGTATAGGTCACCTATCTCTAGCTTCACGATTATATGGACTATATTATGTATTTGATCTTTGTGGTACAAGGTTTTCTGGCGCGAACTCAAGTAAGCCCTAAACCGATATTTTTTGAAGGAGACTAATTCCCAAATTTAAATGCAATGTTTTAAATTGATTTCTATAGATTAAAAAACAAAATTTTATAAAAAAAATTAATATAATATTTAAAGCTTAATTAAAGACTTTGAAATCAAATTGCATATAATGAATTGATCAACAATTTCACTCAAATACATTCAATCATGCAATAAATAAATTATTAATTCAAAAAACTCAAAGGGTTTAAATTTTTTTTATTGCTTAGATAATTTATTAGCATTAACACTTATCTTTGAAATGTGCAAAAAAAATCCCCAACTATTGCTGGAATGGTCCCTGGTTTAGCCTCTTTCGTCTGTGAGCAGTCTGGGAGGAAAGCAAACTTTTCCACTCTACATGAGTGTTGGTTCCACTGGAACAATGCTCAACACCTGTGCCACAAAACCATGCCCTAGCCAAGACTGTCTTGAGTGCACACACTTGTACCCCAAGTTGGACACCCACTGTAGGACTGCCCCTTCTCCGTCCTACTCACAACCTGCTAACTTGGAACCCTATTCCCACAATGTGCTCTACTTGTTTTTTTCCCTCTTTTTCCCTATATTCCCAAATAATTTAGTTTCACGAGTTTTTATAGAACATAAAGGGTAGTTTCAACCGACACAACCTTTTATAAAATAATTACAACATCCTGTGAAGACTCTAATTACTATTTTATTACATTTTATTCCTTTAACTATTACATTAGCTCTCATTTTTTTACTTTTATTCTCTTTTCTTTTCTTTTCTTTTTTTCCCACTGGGAAAAGTCTCATAAAAATTCTCCCCCTATTGTTTTAGATGCTGCCCTCAGTAGCTTGATGATTTTCTACATCACACATACATATAAATAAAACAACCTTTAGTTAAACAAATGAGGATATTGGTCTTTAATAAAATCAACATTTTCCCAAGTAGCACTATCATTATCACAATGACTCCATTTAATTTTTACTTCATTTATAACTTTATTTCTCAATATTCTAGATCTTTTTTCAATTATTTGTTCTGGTTCAACCTTAAATTCACAAGAAGGTTCAATAGAAATAGTTTTCCAATCAATAACATGATTTGCATTGTATATATATTTCTTAAGTAAACTTACATGAAATACATTATGGATTTGCAATTGAGGGGGTAAAGCAAGTTTATAAGCAACATCCCCTAATCTTTCTAATATTTCAAAAGGTCCACAAAAACGAGGAGCTATCTTAGAATATTTACCCAGTTTTAACGAACTCCTTTTTGGTTTGACTCTAAGAAAAACATGTTCACCAACCTCAAAATCTCGAGTAGACCTCTTAGAATCTGCCCAACTTTTATACCTATCTTGGGAAACCTTCATATTTTGTTTGGCTTTATTAATAATGGCTTCCATCTCTAACAAGTTTTCATTCTCATACCAAACTTTATGGACAGGATCAGACCATGAAATGGGTGTATTACAATTTCGGCCATAGATAGCTTCAAAAGGTGACATCTTAATGGTGGAATGATATCCTTGATTGTATGCAAACTCTACCAAGTGTAAATAGTCTTCCCATGACCCAGGTTTATCCATGGTATACATTCACAACATGTCTTCTAAGATTCTATTAACCCTTTTTGTTTGGCCATCAGACTCGGGATGATAGGCAGTACTAAAATTTAAATGAGTCCCAAGTTCTACAAATAGAGATTTCCAAAAGGAGGAGGTAAACCTAGGATCTCGATCTGAAATAATGTTCTTTGGAATACCATGTAACCTAACAATTTCTTTGACAAAAATGTGGCAATATCAGAAGCAGAGGATTTTATTTTGATAGGTATGAAATGTGCCATCTTGGTTAATCTATCCACCACTACAAAAATAGAGTCATGTCCTTTACGTGTTCGAGGTAATCCAGTAATGAAGTCCATACTAATTGACTCCCATTTCCAAGTCGAAATAGACAAGGGTTGCAAGAGGCCTGGAGTTTTACATTGTTCCGCTTTTACCTTTTGACAAGTTAAACATTGTTGAACATAAGTACGGATTTTAGTCTTCATTTGAGGCCAAAAGTAGTTTCTTTTGATTGAGAGATAGGTCTTCTGGAATCCAGGGTGTCCGGCTATTGGGATATCATGAGAGTCTTTCAGTATTTGAGATTTAAGGTTAGGTATATTAGGAATGCACAACCTTCCTTTGTAATAAAGGAGACCATTGCTACTCAACAAATAAGATTCTAATCGATCTTTCAAATGGACATTAGAGGAGGGGTTTTGGAGGCCTTCATAAATGGATTGAAAGTAGTCATCAATAGGTAACTTGGATTTTATATCTTGTTCAAATTGGCTTCTCTCAAGGGTCAAGGCATTAACACATAATCGTCTTCGACTTAAGGCATCTGCCACTACATTTTCTTTTCCAGGAACATATTGGATGGTGAAATCATATTCAGTTAAGAGTTCCATCCATCTTCTTTGTCTCATATTAAGGTGAGGTTGAGTAAAGATGTGTTGGAGACTACGATGGTCAGTTTTTAATATAAACTTATTCCCTAATAAATAATGGCGCCAAACCTTTAAAGCATGGACAATGCCTAGTAATTCAAGATCATGGATTGGATAATTTCTTTCAGTAGGTAACAACTTTCTAGATTCATAACACACCACTTGGTTATCTTGCATTAGAACACCGCCGATACCTGTACCACATGCATCAGTGATCACAACAAAAGGCTTACTAAAATTAGGAATACAAAGGATAGGTGCAGATGTTAATAAAGTCTTTAGTGTGTGGAAAGCTTTATCACATTCTGGAGTCCAATTATAGCTTTTTTCTTTCTTCATTAGATCGGTCAAAGGTGAAGCTATCTTGGAATAATTCTTAACAAAACGACGATAAAACCCAGATAATCCTAGGAAACTTTTAACTTCATGCGCATCCTTTGGGATAGGCCAATCTTGAATTGCCTTAATTTTAGTAGGGTCGGGTGAAATACCTTTTTCAAAAATAACATGTCCTAAGTAAGATACTTCTGATTTGAAGAATTCACACTTGCTAAGTTTGGCATATAACTTATTCTTTCGTAAGGTTTCTAGTACCATTCTAAGATGTTTTTCATGTTCTTTTTCATTTTTTGAGTATATTAAGATATCATCTAGAAAGATGATTACAAACACATCCAAAAATGGGCGAAAGATATCATGCATTAAGGTCATAAAAGTTGCAGGTGCATTAGTTAAACCAAAAGGCATAACTACAAATTCATAATGACCATATCGTGTTCGAAAGGCAGTTTTGGAAATGTCAGATTCTTTAATACAAATTTGATGGTATCCTGATCGTAAATCAATTTTGGAAAAACATTTAGCACCATGTAATTGATCTAGGAGATCATCAATTTGAGGTAAGGGATACTTATTTTTTATGGTTAATTTATTAAGTTGTCGATAATCTATACATAACCTCATGGTGCCATCTTTCTTTTTGACAAATAATATTGGTGCACCCCAAGGAGAGACACTTGGTCTTATTTTTCCTTCCTTAAGTAATTGTGTCAACTGAATTTTTAGTTTTGTTAATTCAAGGATAGATTGATGATAGGGAGCTCTAGAGACTGGTTCTGCTCTGAGAACTAAATCAATTGCATGTTCTATAGATCTTTTTGGGGGTAGACTATCTAAATCTTCAGGAAAAACATCTTTGAATTCTTGCACTATAGGTTTGATATTGATGTCTAACTTGAATTTATCACCTGTTTGAAAAATCATAGCACAAAATATCTTACAATTTTTCCTAGCACTATGCTTGATTTGCATAGCTGAAATGGTTTTAATGTGAAGAGGTCTTTTCTCCCGTTGTAAAATTTGACATGTCCCCATGTTAGAGTTTATGATGACTTGTTTGTTTTCACAACCAAGGAGGGCATTATTTCTTTCCAACCAACTCATACCTAGAATAGCATCATATTTACCAAGATTCAATACATGAAAATGATCACATGTTACAAAGTTATCTAACTCAAATTCTAAGTTTTCAATAAGTGTACCAATTTTTTTTACTATTCTACCATCTGCCATTTCCACCGCTAAGGGCTCAATTAACTTAGATGTAATTTTTAGTTTAGAGACAACTTTAGGAGAGATAAAATTATGACTACTACTAGAATCAACAAGAAAGATAATGGGATGACCATGTATGAATCCTTTAATTTCAATTAAGGAGGGTTGAAAATGCACCATACCTGCATCAATGGCTGCATAAATCTTCATGTTGGGTTGTGGAGTAGAGGTAGTGCTGCCCTTATTTTTGGGTTTATAGTCTTCTTTTCTACGAGGACAACATTGGTAATGGTTCTCACCACAAGTCCAAAATTTTATTTCAAGAGGTGTTGGTTTATTTTGGTTGGGTCTAACCATCTTGGTGAATTGACAATGGCTTTCTTTTTCCTAAAAAAAATATCAAGTAGAGCACATTGCAGGAATAGGGTTCCAGGTTAGCTGGTTGTGAGTAGGATAGAGAAGGGACACTCACAATGGGTGTCAACACAGGAAGTACAAGTCGTGCGAGGGCAGATCTGGCCAAGGCATGGTTTGTGGCATGGAGTGTTGAACATTGTTCCAATGGAACCAACACTGCGTGTAAGAGTGGAAAAGACAGCTTTCCTCCCAGACTACTCATAGACAGAAGAGGCTGAACCAGGGACCATTCCAGCAATAGTTGGGGATTTCTTTTGCACATTTCAAAGATAAGTGTTAATATTAAAAAATTGTTTGAGCAATAAATTTGTTTTAAACCCTTTGAGTTTTTTTTGAATTAATAATTTATTTATAGCATGATTTAATGTATTTGAGTGAAATTGTTGATCAATTCATTATATGCAATTTAATTTCTAAGTCTTTAATTGAGCTTTAAATATTATATTAAATTTTTGTATGAATTTTTATTTTTTTTAATCTGTAGAAATCAATTTAAAACATTGCATTTAAATTTGGGAATTAGTCTCATTTCATTTGGTATCAAATCCTTTTCGATCATCAATTAATTTCGTTGCATTGATTTTCTGAATATATATATATATATCTCTGTGTGTGTGTGTGTGTGTGTGTGTGTATAATTTAAAATAAATAAATAGATAGATTAGATTTTATAATAGTTCAAATTGATTCTTATATTTTTTATCAATTATATATTATGTTCAAAAGTTAAATAAATAGATAAACTAGATTTTATAATAGTTTAAATTGATTCTTGATTTCTTTATCAATCATGTATTATGTTTAAAAGGTTAAAATATCTAGGTTAAAATATTTTGGATATTTACGTTTTTTAAATTAAATTACTCATTTACTTTTAACCTTTCAATTTCTTTATTCACAATTTGTTTCATCATCTAAAATCACTCATTTACTTTTTACCTTTCAATTTCTTTATTCACAATTTGTTTCATGGGATAATTTTTTAAATTCAAGTTATTTATAAATTTCATGGGAAACTAATTTAAAAGAAAATAAAATAAAATTTCACTCAAACCTATTTTATTTTATTTTATTTGGAGTAACTTATGGTTTTTGAATTTACATCAAATTGGATATTTAATCATTTTTGTTTTCTTTTTCATCTAGTAAATTCATAACTGAATCTCATCATTGCATTTTTGCTACAAGATTTAATAAACTGTTTATTTTGGAATTGAGAAAAATAGAAACCTTCCATACTAATTTTCTTGTCACATATGGTAGATCTCCAAATAATTAGAAACTATTTATTTTTATTTTTTTTCCTTAATGATTAAAGCTTTAACCTTCTAATTACCATTCATAAATTTTGGGAGAGTTAGTTTTTAAATATTCACTTCCTAGAAAGACAACTAATTTTTTGTTTTTTACAATTGAGTTACAACCAACATAGACTTTCTTTGTCTTCATGATAGGGATTAAATACAAATAATTACTTCATTTAAAGGAAGTTATAGGTAATAAACTCTCTGTAGTGCACAAAAGGAATTAAACATAGGGTTAAAAATTTGTGAATGTTATGCTATAGCAAAGTTACTGCTGGAAACTCTTTATCGCTCTACAATTTACTATTTCAATGGGCTACTCACATATTATATTATCTTCTGCGTTGAATCCTCACATACTAAAATTGGTTTTACATTGCATGGGACTTCCGCGCTAAATTTTTACATATTATATTG
>VDFB02241242.1:0-67736 GCA_007258455.2 Sequoia sempervirens
TAGGGAGTGTGTGAGAGAGAGAGAGTGAGAGAAAGACACGCAGATAAAGGAAAAGAGAGAGAAAAATAGATAAATATATAGAGGGAGGGAGAGAAATAAAGAGAGGATAGAGGTGAAGTAGAGATACAGAAAGAGGGAGTGATAGGGATAAAGGGAGAGATAGAGAGATAGATATAGTGGGGTAGAGAGAGAGAGAGAGAGAGAGCGAGCTACAAGGAGAGGTAAGGAGATAGAGATAGAGAGGAAGATGGAGATGGAGATGGAGAGGAACATTTATTTATTAAAAGAAAAATTGCCCCTAAAGACCATCGTACATTAACTAGTAGAAATAGATTGATGGGCATAGGAATTTATTACGCGGTGAAGTGGCAGTCAATGATCTTTGAAAGTCCAATGACCTTTGTATCTAATCATGTTTTCTATCTTTTGTCGTAAAGAGACGCTTCGAAAAAGTATCTGGACTCCACTTTTATATGATTGGGAGTTGGAGTTATCTTTTCAAGCAGGCCCATTCTTTCTTCTTGTGCTTGCCTTGTCTTAATTATTTTTTATTAAATTAGTTTGCAATATATTTCAAATATATTTGGAATATTCAAAGGTTTTAAAAAATTAGTTGTATTTAAATAGTAAGAATGATGATTTGTTTTTATTATATCATTTATCAAAGTTTTATTTTCGGGTATGATTGATCTTTATTTGACCCCTAATAATTTTGATGGATTGGATGATAGTTTATCCAAATTATATCTTCTAATTTAGATATATAACCCCTCATAATATTTAATCTAGCATACATAATAAAAATACATAATCCAAATATTTTTCATATATATAAAACTAGCACTTGGACCTATAAAGGAGGTTCAAGGATTACACCAATAGAAAACTATATGTATGTTAATATGTTGAGTATGTGTTTGTGCATGCATACACAACAAATTCTAGTTGCATGTGGATATATTAAACAATTAATAATAAGTGCTAAATAATGGAATGAAATAAACTTAGACAAATCTAGATTTTTTCCTTAAAGAAATTAAATATTATCTAATTATGAAATATTTGCATAACATAAAGCAACGTAAATGAAAAAAGAAAGTTACCATCAAATTGACAAAAACTCTCCAAATGAAAATAGAATGTTCTCATCTAGTTGTCAAATCAATAGTTACCTCACTTTTATGTCAAGAGTGTGTAGGGATTTGATCTCCAAAAAAATTTAGGTTTTTAAAGTAGGAATTTTATTTCTTGATCATATGCATGTTCTTGTATGAGATTCCATGGATTTTATTTTATGTGAGATTTATCCATTAGAAATAAAAGTTCAATCTAAATAGAAAGTATATATAATGACAATAATATATTTATTAATAATTTAAAAATATATAATTAATTAATGTTAGAGAGAGAAAATTCAATTAAATTAATACTATAAGATAAATAATGTTAAATGATTTGTAATGAAGGTAAGCTATGATTTATACAATAAGCTATATGTTTGTCCTTTGTTTCATTAGAAAAAATAATAATTTAAAAAGAATGGGAGAGCATGTAGAGATTTGATTTCTATAAAGAAATGTTTTTTTAAGTAGTGATATTATCTATTTGATTTATTAGAAAAAAGTATAACTTAAAAAGGAATGAGAGAGAACATAGAGATTTGATTTCTTAAAAAAATAGTTTTTTAAAGTAGTGATATTATTTATTGGTATTAATTTTTTTTTCTATATTGCTAAAATTATTGAATGGTTAGATCTATCTCAATTTTCTTGCATCATTCTACCATGTTTTGAATTTTCGATCATAGAAGTCAGCGGATTGGGTTCATATAGGGAACGCCTTCGACGAAACTATTATAATATAAATAAAATATTATTATATTAAATATTATAATATTATTATTTTATTGATATTATAACATTATTATTAAATATTATATAACATTATTATTTCATTGATATTATAACATTATTATACATTCTACTGAGATCTTAGGTTGGTTGGTGCTTCTTCCAAGAGAAATTTTGTTGATATGCTTGGTAGCTCATATGTTGATTGGAACCTACAATTCCACCTAGATCCTACTCTGAGGCCTTTGTTGAAATTTGGCTTCAAACCTCCTTGAGTAGCTTTTGTTGGTTTTGAGTCCTTCCAAAACTTATGTTGATCATGTTGTTGTCTTTGTGGTTTTTTCTCTCACCTCTGGTCAGTTTTGTTTTCCTTTTGCCTTAATGGTTGTTATGTAACGGGTACGAGCCCTTCCCGAATTTATCATAATCAAAACATTATTATTATACATATATTACATATTATATATTATTATAATATATTATTATTATATATGATTTATATTATATATTATTTTTATATATGATTTATATTATATATTATTTTTATATATGATTTATATTATATATTATTTTTATATATGATTTACATTATATATTATTTATATTATTATATACTATTATAATATATATATATATATATAATGTATTATGATATTATATATTATTGTAATCTATATATAAATTATAATAATATATATTTATTATTATATATTATACACGATATATATATATATATATATATATATATCATAATATACTATATTATATGATATGTAATATAATGGATATCCATTTGGATCGAATATCCATTTTTTGGATTTTAATAATGGATATCCGTTTTGTTTTGGTATTTACCATAACAAAATGTACGTTTTACCCAACCCAAATAAAAATTCAAAGATGCTTTCATGCTTTTGGCTAACTGAAACCATGTTTTTTTCCCATCGCCACTATTTGGCCTATCATGATCCCGCACTCACCAAGAATGAAGTTTTAATTAATTGAAAGAGGTAATGTGTTTATGTCCAATGCTTGTTCCAAAATTTTCACTTCCTTTTGTATTAGAATGTGGTGTCCCTAGAAAAGGCATTGGAGTAGTTTTCATGCAACATTTTTGGTTTAGAAAGTAAGAAACTAACAAAAGTATAAAGAATTTTTTCTATTTATGATAAGGAGATGCTAGCAATCATGCATACTTTAGTGAAGTTCCAACAATATTTGGTGTTTGGTAAGTTTGTGGTCAAGAGATCACAATAATCATAAGTACTCTTTTACTAAAAAAGACTTAAATGATAGACAACATAAATGGGTAAGCAAGTTACAAGCATGCAATTTTAATATTAAATATGTGAAGGGGAAGCATAATGTAGTTGACGATGCAAAATCTTGAATGCCTACTTTATGCTTCATTTCTAGTTTCTCTATTTGTTGGGTCACCATCAATATCTAAATATGCTAAGATTGATTTTTGTTACAAGCATACTAAATGGAAGGATACAGGATGACAGGTTAAAAGTGGTGGGAGATTTATTTTTGCATAAAGAAAAAATAAATTGTCCTAGAATCAAAGATAAAGAAAATATATTGTCATTGAAGAAGAAAGGAGCAGAAAAGTTGAAGCCTAGATTTGATGGCCCCTATAGGATCAAAAGAAAGGTGCCAAAAGTAGCCTATGAGCTAGAGCTTCCCAAAAACAATAGAATTCATAACATGTTCCATGTTTCTTACCTCAAAAGGGCATTAGGGAAATATGTTGCACCTTCCAAAGACTTGTCACCTTCAAATGATGAAGGAAGACTCATTCTAATACAAGAGGCTATCTTGGATACTCAAGAATGAAAGTTGAGGAATAGAACCGTTAGAAAGTATTTGGTGCAATGGAGGAACTTACCAACTGAATATGCTACATGGGAAGGAGCAAACATCTTGAAGCTTCCAAACTTGAATTGCTTAAAAGCAAGTAATTTTGAGGAGGGAGGATTGTCATGCCACTTTTTCCCATTAGCTCCTGGAATGTTCCTTAAGCCTATTCTTTATTTCTTGTGGGCTGTGGGAAATAAATTAGGGAAATGACTTTGCAATACTTAGATGTGTCTTATTGTGAGCAGTCAAATTATGGGGCCTTTTGTGTTATGTAATCAAGTTTTATTTCTTTAAATGGTTGGCCAAGGGTTGTGAGCAAGGTTCTTTTGGAGGGAAAACGAGGACTTTGAAATTGTGTTTTACAGGGAAAGTGAGTGCTCGAGTGCCTACTTAGGCCTTAGTCAAAGATCAATGAGGATATCCATGTTTGATGAAAATATTCCCCCGAACAAATCGAACATCCTATATGTTTGTCATTGAAGATTAACGGATAGAAACCCCCTTGATTTCCACAATCGATTCATAGACAAAAACCTCTACCTAGCATTAAGCAATTCCACTCAAGGATTATGTTTGAGCTTCAGTGACTTGCAATTTGGGCAGCTTCCACAACACTTGTTCTTTTTAGTGTTAGGTGGCTCTCTTAACACCTAGAGTTTGTGGCGACTCCTTCAGCACCTATTATTGATAATCCTTTTTATTTTATAATAATAATAATTGTAGTAATTGTTCCAACAGATATGACGAAGCCTAAATTGGTTGTAAGTTGAAATCATTTTGAATTAATAAAGAGTAGACAGGTTATGGTGGCGACCATGTCAATCGTTCATTTTCAGAGAGGATTCTTATCCATTTTTGCATATTCTTTGAAAATAATATTTATATAATAGATCTGATTTTTGCTTGGAATTGAATCGAGTAAAAATCTCCCATCAGGGATATTACGAAGTGTTTGTAGCAGAGCTAAAAGTGGTTTGCGTAAACTTGACAGAAAAACATTTTGCACCAAAAACTGTTCTCAATGTTTAAATGTAAAAGTTGGCATTGTTTTAAAGGAAGAGAATAACAACACCAAAGACAAAGAAGCACGAGCAAGGGTTGAAGCCAAAGGAAAAATTAGCAATAGAAGGATCCAAAGTTTCACATTGACAAATACAGCAACAAAGCAAGATGTTTGATTATTAGATAACAGTTATTTCTCTCCATATTATACAATTACCGTAATTCTACTGGTCTTAAGGTTTAAAACATCTTGAAAAACCAGTTACATATCTAGCAATCTGAGTCCTTGAACAGATAAATTTATTTCAATGAAAGACTATATTAAAAAGAAAGATTAGGTTTGATTTATGTGAGTTTCGTTAGCAAAACATTGACCAACCTTGGGACATGAATCACTATCAATTGTAACAATTACATGGCCTTCAATCATTGTTGAGCTCAGACACTCGAGTACGGGAACATAATATTTGCATGCAGAATTAGTTTCAACCATAAGCATTCATTAGAGATCGTCTAACAAATCAAGAACAACCCCCACCAAACAAATAAACAGGAGGACATAAGGATACCATGCAAGGATGCAAAGAGGCCTAAACCGTGGACGACGGTAGAGGAAAATTTAGCAATGCAGGAAAACAAATAATGGACCAAAAAATAAGTACCAAACACAACACAATGCAATCTAGTGTACATAAACTCCTTCAAGTATTTAATTTTACTCAAGCTAATGAAGGAAACTAAAGGAAAGCAGCAAGTGGCTGTCCAACGAGGCATCAAACAATGCCAAATGAGAAATCATCACAAGGATTTTGGCATTTCTAGTGTGATGAAATTTGTGATAGCCGGCAAACTGATGAGTCTTATTTGATGCATGCCCCCAATAACCTAAATGGAAGAACCCAGCTCTGACATTGAATAACTCATCGTCTTGCTTCTATTGAATGGGTCCTTCAAGGAGACATTAATATAGTTGAATGGGACAGGGGGCTGCAAAACAATTCTTCAGATTGAAGAAAAGTAGGTTTGGAATACTTGCGACAAAATTCTAGGAGTCATAAATTGTTTGGGAACAAAGGCATCTTGCTTTAGCTGGGTGGTATAGTTGGTTCAAAAGGCAGGGCAGGAGACGGGTAGCAGTAAATTGAACACATGCAATTACTTGACAGCTAAGTTACCGGTTCGGGTTCGGGGACGGGTGCGGGCACGAGAACTCGGTATGTGGGTACGTGAAAAAATTTTTTAGGGGTTTGAATACGTATGGGTATGTGTGTGTATATATATATGTATTATATATACAAAAAAATAAGAGAAATATACAGAATTGTAAAACTAAATCATTTCATAGTATGATACTTGATCATTGATCAATGCCAAATGCCAATGATAAATATTAAATGCCAATTGATAGTTGAAAAATATTCAAATAAGCCATATCAATGATATCATATACGTCTATGTTCACCCAGCATGTACCCGTAGACGAACCTGAACCGGGTTCGGGGCCTGCGGATACGAACCCTGCAACAGAGCTTGACAGGCATTATTATGTAAACTAATGTTGCCACTTACTTCTCTGGTAAGTCACTATCAACTCGTGGACATTTGCATTACTAGACCAAGCTTATTTACTAATTTCTGCTACCATGCTACTTGGGACAGATGCTCAGATACGCAGCCTTCCTTCAAGCTAAATGTTTCTCTTCTAGAATTAGAAGTGTATTTGAGACTTAAGTGCTACTATGAGAGTTTGGAATTCAACGACTACTCCAATTGAGGATGAAGAGTGGATCCTTTTATGGAAAGCAACCATCCAGCAAAAACCAAATATGGGTTTGAACAAAGGTTGGCATAATTCTAGTATTAGGACGGTTTTTTTTTACTAGTCTTGCCTTTTCAGATCTCGAGCAGTTTATTACATGGATAAAAAAATTCTAAGAAACTTACTTTGGGGGATGCAAATAAGGGTAAAACAAGTCTCTTTGGTAGTTTGGGACTTCTGCACCATTCCAAGGTAATAATAATGTTAGTAATCCCCGATATTAGAGTGCAAGGATCTGCCATTCAGGTAAATGGATAATCAGACTTGTGAAAAGATATACTCCTTGTACATATTCTCCATAACAGAATTTTATTTTCCTATCACACTCAAATCAATGATTCAGCTCCTCTTTAGCGAATTTGGGCTGCTTGGCAATGAATCTCTGACTACCTTCATTGGAATATGAAGGGCTTAGGAAGCCTTGGGACCGAGCATCAGTGTGTATTTGGAGCACACATTTCACTACCCTCATGGTCATCTTGGCCTTTTCACTTATCTCTCAGCAAAAAATAGAAAGAAAAGGTTTGTTTTATTGGAGAAATCTTTGGAACCATGAGTTGCATCCATGGCATATGTAACATGATTTAGATCAAGCTCAAAAGTTGACTAGGGCAAGACAAACGAGTAACATGATATAGGATAATGATCCCAGAAAGTTGCCCTTTCAAGTTGCAACTACAATGATCAGTCCTTTATTGAAGAGATTGGAAGTAGAGCAACTTTCATAACTATGTGACAAAGGATTTGTATGACAAGACCAACCTAGCTTGTCAAAGCCAGGCTTGCTTGCTTTTATGAAAAATGGTAGGACTCTTTTCTTAGGAGGACCAACTTCCAGCATTATCCATACTTGATTTAATTAGGAGAGATTCTTTTTGTATTTAATAATGTTCAGCTCTTGTAATTATCTTGTTCTTTGATGTAATACCAGGAGCATTTCTAGAAAAACCAATCCAGATTAAAAAAAATTAATAAAAGACAATCCTAGAACCTTGGGCAACCAGGAACCTGCTATAGGTAACAAGAAGCAATCAAAGCCTCCAGAAAGAACAAAATTTAGAAACATTGTTTGAAACTTGAAACCATACCCTGATCCCCTACTCATCTCCTAAATTGGAAATGTGTCCTCTCCCATTTCAAAGATACTTAAGGGGAGCATCTCCAACCAATCTAAATAAAAAAAATTCAATCAATTCTGTCCACAAAGACATCTTATATATATAGATATGCCATTTCCAAGTATCCTTGTGCAATTTTTAAAATAGCATCCGAGTCTCCCCGTCACAGACAGCTCCTATCTTGATGTGAATATGGTTGCAATCTGTTCTGCTTTAACAAATCAGGAACTAGAGGAATGAATGGATAAATCAACTTGACTTAAATATTTTTTTGTTGTAATAAAGCCCATTAAAATTCATCAGAAGAGAAATATAGGCCATCGCAAAGCCAAGCATTGGAGAAGTATTCTGAAAGATTGTAGAGATTGTAGCACAACATTATTTGGATGAATTTTCCACAAGATTTTACACACACATATATAATAGAACATGAGAAGTATGCTCAAAATGTGCATTTTTTTTTTGTCGGACAGATTATTTCTTCTGATTAAAGAACTCTTTAAAGGATTTTAGTTTTTACTTTAATACTAACACTTGTTTATTATGCTATTCAATCTATGCCACACTTACTCCAATGTCAAAGTCCATAAACTTTTGAATCTGGAAACACACTTGCAGTGATGCCGCTAACTTGACAAAGAAACCTTATATGTTCACATTCTTACATACATACAGAGGTGTAATATCACATAACGTCATACTTAAAAAACATAAAAGAGTACAACTCACGGAAAAAAAGCTTTGAGGCCCCGAAATAGTGAAGGAAAGACAAAGAACTAATGCTAAAGAAAAAAATAGGGTATTTCACTCATAAAGCTGAAAATAAAACATCAAGTGCCAAAGCTGATGTATAGAAGCATTACGATATGAAACAATGTAATAGAAGAGTAAACTCCCTGAGTGGCAGCTCAACGAGTTCAGCTAATTATCAAACATCTAAATCTTATTACACATGTTTGATGGCAACAGTTAAGGAATTTATTCTGGCAGACTGTGATCTAGTGGTGAGATGGAGCAATTGCCACGATAAAAAGCCAGGTTCAAACACTCCCCATGTAAATTGGCCATGATGATGCAGGGCAGCAGCCGACAGAGTGAAAATCTGAATAAAGTTTTAATAGAATACATAACCCTCAGAAGTGACATCTAACCCAAATGGCTATCCAAGTTTGATGGTGTGCTCACCTCATGTAGTTGGTCAGCAAATAAATAGTGCTTCTCTTTTCACTGATCAAATAAAAACAATTGAACAATTGGGTGTGTTAATATTCCCCAGAGAAAACCAAGAAAAGATCCAAACCTCTTTCCTGCAACATTAAAAAGTTTTGATCTTTCTGTAATCAATAAACAAATTAAAAGTATTAAACAACAGAATTTATGTAGACACTTAGAGACCCATTGAGATATCCCTAAGATCTTTACAACGTTATTTTTATTGAAAGTTGGGATGCTTGGAAAGCACTATAAAGCCAGACTGGGATGTTAACACCATAAGCTTTAGAATTATTCAAATACCTTGCACAGCTGTACATCCTCACAAAAATTCTGCTTTCCACTGCCTGCATGCAGTCATATGTGATCCCATTATCATTCCCCCGAATATTTATATGGAGCAAGAAGAAAATCTTGTTTCACATGAATTTACTTGCTTGTAACATGACAAAATGCAAATGTTCCCTAGCCTATGTGATCAGTAGGGAATAATTATGGTCCTGCACTCAAGTTAAATATGTAGCATCTTCGAGGGGCTACTTATTCTAAGCTCCCCAATATTGAATTATGTCCTCATCAAATGAATCATCAAATGAGAAGTCCAGGTCACTACCAACAATTCCAAAATTATATGGACTACCAAGATAATCCACTGTAAGGCAATCAGAAGGAGACTCAAAATGGTTCCCAACAAATTTCCCAGTGTCACTGTTGAATCCATCCCTCTGCCAATCAGCTATACTTCCACAGAGTTCATTTGAACTGCTGTTCACTACCAAAGGTGGTCCAAATACTGCACTTGCATCACCATGAATTGCAATAGTTCCATGATCTGCTTGATTCACGCCGGTCTGTGGTTGAAGCTGTTGTTCAGTATTTGAACTTCCATTTAGTTCATTGAATCTATCTACAATGAGTTGACCAGCAGGCACATCAGTATTGTTGAAATTGCTTAATACACTAAGGGGTTCAACTTCCCCGTACATGTGATGAGAAACTGTTTGCACTGAAGGAAAGACAGAAGTGCACTGAGGAACAACTTCATTACTTGTCATGGTTGCTTTAAAAATGCCTTCCCTGCTGCCATCTTGCTGATTCAAATGGTCCACGATCCCTGTATACAATATTAATTGATTATTCCCAGCATTCTCATTCATAGTTACTTGTGCTTGAGATCTATAAGGGCAGTTATTTGCATGTGAATTCCTTTGATTAATATCAGAAAAGCCATTGCTCTGATCCTGATGTGGGCATCCCTCATTAGCACACATAAATGTTCGCTGCTCTTTGATTGAACGTTTTCCACGACCCCTCTTTTTCTTAGAAGCTGATGTCATGTCTCCATTCTGAACAACTACAGATGAATTGTCACTATCTTTCTTATTTAAATTCTCTCTTTCACAAGGATTAGCATCTTCCTCCCTGTTTCGAGCATCATCTTTTGCAGAATCTGAACTTTGGAAATCATCACTACTTTCCACATCATATTCACTTGCACTACTTGTTGTACACCCTCTTGTGTTACTCCCTGTCTGGATGCTAGAGTTGTTAGATGCTCCATTGCATTTACCAACTGACCATGTCTGAGCCTCTTCTTGATTCAAAACTCCCAACCAAGTTGCACTCTCCTTGGCAGTCATCTTATCCTGCAAGCACTTTGACTGTCTAACTAGCTTCCTAATCTTTGCAATATTTGGAGACATGTGTTTAATCACTGCAGTGAGAACACCAACTTTCCATACCTTTTTTAAATCATGAGGCTTTTTGTAAGGGGGAGAACCTTGACCCTTCTGTAAACCCAATTGAGGCCACCAATCTTCATCCCCTGAAGGCCACCAAGGAGGTGGTATAGCCTTCTCCAAAGGAAATCTTCGCTGTGGAGGATCACAGTGTTGCATAAGAGAAGACAGCAAGGAACCCAAAGTAGTGTCTTGAAGATCCTGAAGTGAATGAACATTTGAAGAAACATTTGAATTGTTCTTTTGTGTATCCCTAGAGTTGTTTTCAGCTTGATACTTCGCAATTGCTGCTGGACCATTCTTATCAAATTTCACTTTTTCTTTCCACCATGCTCTCATGTTATCTGAAGCACCACTCACAGGCTTCCCTTTCTCAGGTATTATACCATACACAAATCCTTGTGCTTGGCAAACTTCCATCATTTTAAACATGTATTTCAAAATACCATCTTGGGCTCGGGCCATCTTCTTTCTTCTAGCCTGCTCTGATGATTGTTTGTGTTTTGGCTTGCCATTATTTTGCTCAGTTGCAATTCTCTGTCGCTCTTTAAGTCGTCTGTGCTTAACCCGGTCTTTCCACATGCGTTTCTCCAATTCATCAAAATCTATTTCCTCTTCACTAACATCATCTTCAGCCATTCCCTCTCCTATATCGCAAACATCAACATCAAAATTCTCGGCAGCCCCAATGTCAGAACCCATTTTTTGATCCCGTAAGCTCCACGTCTAAGTTCTAAATGATTGCCTCCACCAAAACAGGGAAAAGAACCACGAAACAGAGAAATTTAATCTAGAAGCCTTTGAGATGGTGAGACTCAGAGCCAAAATACTAGCACACGCTTATTAGGGTCCCTGAATTCAAAACTCTCAGACACTGGTTGTAATGATTGCCAGAGGTCACACAATCCTGGTGACCTGGGAATGGCCTGTGGATTACACCTAATAACAGGACAAATCACCCTAGCCCTGCGAAATGTAAAATCCTGATAGTCTCAGCTCAGTGCACTCAGAAATATATTTACCCTACCCAATTGGGCAACCTCTTGAAGAATGTTTGAATAGGTCCAACAGAAGACAAACAGAAGGGATCTAAGAAGTCACCTAAGCATCCGGAAAAAGATAAAAAAAAACAAAAAAGACATCTTGAGGAGAAACCCCGTTGCCCATCAGAGATTGCATTCGGAGAAACACCACCCAAAAATGCATCAATAAACTTCACAAAACTCAAAATTCTGATGGGCCCAAATATCCAAGTACTCAAATATAGAACCAAAGAAACCCAAATGATCAATGAACCGAGTGACCTACATATTACATTTCCCCCAACATCTGGAAAAGCAACATACTTCAAAATAGGAGTCACCTAAAAATCGGAGAATATGGCTAACCTCAATACGTCCAAACGTTTTGCAGAGTTAGAAATGCAAAAAGAACATACCCTTAAGATGATTCTCTGCATAGCTGCTGCTGCTCGAATCATCTATTCAGAAGTGTATTTACCCATCCTTTTTTAAATCGCTGCAACAATTAAAAACTTGATGAGATCTGCATGACCAACTCTATTGAAGATGAAATCCAGTCTGCGGCCGCCATTAATTATCGAATGGAAACCAATTTTTCAGGCCCTTGAAACTGATTGTGGCTTTCATATTTTTATTAAAATAGTGGGTATTCAAAGAGGTCAATCTTAAATTAAGACGGAAGTGATTGGTATATCTTTCTGTTCTAGAGGGTAGGCTAGCTTTTAACGCCATTCCGATTTCCCCTCGCTGCTTTAAAGCATGAAAAAAAAGTATTAAAAAAGAATGCGTGAATACGTCAGCGCTTTCGTATGTAACGATAAGAAAGGAGGAGGAAAGAAGGCAAAAGGCAAACGAGGTTTGCCTTTGAAAATTATAGAGGTGAAAATTGTATAGTGAGGGTACCCACTCGTCACGTATTTTATTTTATTTTTTTAATGATAGTGTCTTTATGTTTTAATGAGAGTGTCTATATTATTTTTATAAAATAGTGTTATACATGTTTTTTTAAAGTAGGTGGAAAAGTTACATTTTTAGAGTTTATATGGGGTTATAGGTTGGAGTATAAAAAATAAAAATAATAAACAGTCGTTGAGCGACGAAAGTTAAGGTAAATGGAGGAGGAGCTTGGCCATTTAGTTTACCCCATACATAAGTGGAGTTCAAACCAATAATAGTTGAATCCCATCCATCATAATCTTTATCCTCTTGAGTTTTTCAACAGTCACACCAATGGGAGAAATAGCGAGTGTCATTAGAGGGGAACTTGCTAGAGTCAAGCTAGCCTATATTTCCACAAGCAAGAGGCAATGGTGAAGCAAAGCGTTGAGAGGTGGGTCGTGACCAACCTTGTTGAGCACAATCTTTTCTAACATGAGGAGACCAGGCCTAAGAGTGAGCCTCTTGAGTGTCATGAGCAGAATGGTTGCACCCTCAACAACACCGTCAAGGAAGAGAATGGCTTTGAAAAGAATTAGGAGTCAAAGGCACCTTGACAACAACATAAGGGCATTTGTAACAGCCCAATTTATTAACCCAAAAAATTCCACTAATTTGTTTTCTTTCTTGTTTATTATCTTTATTATGTGTTTATTCAATTGTATACTCAGGTACTTCTATCCATACAAGATAGCATTTGTCCATACGAGACAGGAGTACATCTATCCATCTAAGATAGACATCTACCCAAACGAGATAAGCATCTATCCATAAATGATAGGAATATGCTTTGGTCAAAGACTTAGACTCATCGGGACCATTTGAGTCCTAAGTCACTCTCTAAAGACTATACTCCCATATTGGGAGTGCACTGAGGCCATCGTCTTTAGGAACTTATATATATAATTTGAGTCCCACCTCAAAATTTGGCATATAGCCTCAAGGAATCAAGCAAATCCATCTAAGATTCCTTCCAAGTACACAGAATATTTCCTTCCAAGTACACAGAATATATTTTATCTTAAAAATTATGTTAGAGATTTCAACCCTTCTTCTTCTCAAGAAATTGGTCTCCTCCAATAATAAACAACTTCTCCCAAAATGCAAAATCATTCCTGGTTGCATTCCTCACCTCCCTTTTTATAAAATTTTGGAGACAATATATTTTATTTAATAAAATAAGATCTCTTCTCAAAATATCCTCCATTAAAGAATAAATTATAATAAAAATCATGTAACTCCTCATGTGTTGCTATTCTTGTCATAAAATAAGCTTAATAATAATATTGTGTAACTCCCCACTCTTGTCATAGAATATTCTTTATAACTCCCCTTCTTCCAATATGTCAAGTTTCATCACTTTCATTTCCTCCATAATCATATGCTTAAAAATAAAAATTAATATAATATTTGCATCATTAACTAAAAGAAAATTAAATATTTATTTATGCCCTTATAAATTTAATGACTCTAAATAATAAAAATTGATGTGGTATGAATATTTAATATTTTATTTTATAATGAAATTTTTTCTAATACTCTAGTCCACTATAGAATTAATTAATTAATTTAATTTATTTTTTTATTAATTTTTAATATATTTTTTCTTCACCTTTAATAAATAATTATTTCAAAACTTGTTATATGAACTTAATTAAAATATTTTTGCAAATGTTCTAAGGGAGCAGGTTGTGACATCATCTCCCCCTTATATTGTGCATCGTCTTGATGCACTCATAGGTGTCAAATGAAAGTTAGCATTCATCAATCAAAATTCAACCAATTTCTTTTATTAGGTCTCATTATGTGAAGATTATTGTTTCAACTTATATATATATGTATGTATGTATGTATGTACATGTATGTATGTATGTATGTATGTATACATACATACATACATATACATATATATATAACATATATACATATATATATGTATATACATATATATGTATGTATATATATGTATATATATATATATATAAGTTGAAACAATAATCTCCACATAATGAGACCTAATAAAAGAAATTGGTTGAATTTTGATCGATGAATGCTAACTTTCATTTGACATCTATATATATATATATGTATGTATGTATGTATATGTATGTATGTATGTATGTATGTATGTATGTATATATAGAGGCATCAGCATATAAAAACAATGGTAAATCTGGCACTGGAGTTTGCAAAGAAGGCAAGTTTTGGCATTTAGATTTAATTCTTTGTACTGCTTTTGTTGCCTTCAAAGACCATCCTTCCTTCCCTTCTTTTAGATGCTCCTGAATAGTTTTATTATCTTCTGCTAATCCTTTGTAAAAGGGAGACACATAATTCAGACAACCAAGAAACCTTTGAATCTGCTTCTTATCTTCTAATATGTCAGGAAATTCCTAGATACGCTGAAGAATATGAGGTTGCAACTGAATTTCCCTTTGTTGAAATGAAGACCAAGGAAATCTATCTGGGATTGGCCAATCATCATTTTCTTGGCAAACAAAGATATTCCATGTTTTCTAATGGTTGTATAAAGCTCCTCTAGGTGCTACAAATGATCAATTTCTGAATCAGAAAAAACAAGGATGTCATCTATATAAACTACACATAAATCTTTTAAATGCTTTAATGCTTGGTCCATTCGTCGTTGGAAATATGCAGGTGTTGTGCACAGACCAAAGGGCATAACATTCCATTCATATAATCCCTGAGGGACTGAGAATGCAGTTTTATATCTGTCTAATTCTCTAACCTTTATTTGCCAAAACCCGGATTTAAAATCAAAATTACAATATTCTTATGCATCCATTTCACATGCTAGGTGTAGCTGGCGTATTCGGCGGCTCTCTATTTAGTGCTATGCATGGTTCCTTGGTAACTTCGAGTTTGATCAGAGAAACTACCGAAAATGAGTCTGCTAATGCAGGTTACAAATTTGGTCAGGAAGAAGAAACCTACAATATTGTAGCTGCTCACGGTTATTTCGGCCGATTGATCTTCCAATATGCTAGTTTCAACAACTCCCATTCTCTACATTTCTTTTTAGCTGCTTGGCCAGTAGTAGGTATCTGGTTTCTGCTTTGGGCATCAGACTATGGCATCTAGTGCAAAATAGAAAAACTTATGATGACTGGGTGAAAAAGTGGATAACTCAATCAATATCCGTCTTAATAATGATTGATGTAATGACTCGGGCATCTAGTGCAAATGCATATCCCATTTTCGCACAGCAAGGTTATGAAAATCCTCGAGAAGCAATCGGACGTATTGTATGTGCCAATTGTCATTTGGCTAAAAAACCTGTGGAGATTGAAGTTCCACAGTCGTGCTTCCTGATACCCTTTTTGATCAAATCTAAGCTGGAAGGAATTGGATAATTGAATGGAAAAATGATATCATTCAGAGGCTTATAATTGATGCAAAATAGTTTTTTACCTCTTTGTTGTTCAGCTCTTTTATTTACCAAGAAGGTTGGACATGAGAATGGACTTTTACTGGGTCTGATGAAATGACCTTCAAGAAGCTCGTTCAAGTGTTCATCCATCTCTTTTACCTCTGTTGGGCTCATTACATAGGCTGGTTCATGTGGAATAACTGACTGACATTCTAGTCTGATTTGGATTTCACATTCTTCATGTTCTTGGGACTAGAACTGCAATGGGTTCATACTACAATAGTCTTTTTCAAATCTGTTCTTAATCTCAGCAAACATTTTTGTAGATGATTCTGATAGTTCTTTTACTGATTCTTTCTTCTCCTTTTTCCCACTATTTTCAAACTTATGATTAACTATTTTTAGGGTAGGTATTTGTACCTGACCATTTTCATGTCTTAGAGAAATTTTATGCTTCCAAAAATGAAGTGGCTCATACTTAGTGAGGAAAAGGAAACCTAACAGAACATCATCTTCAATATCATTGTATTCAATAAAATCAATAACAAACATCTTACCCATTATTTCCACATGTACATCTTGTGCATATGTGCCCATATGAATTCTTTCTCCATTAATGGCATAGTTGTGTGGCAAATCTGGCCTAAGCTTCCAGAATTCTGGAGGTATAGCATTTGTTTTAGCCAAAGACCTTGAAGATCTTGTATCTACAAAGGCATCCATAGGAATCTTCTTGAATCTTGGAAAACAGAAGTTAATCCTAATGTAGTTGCCATTATTAGCCAATAATAGAGATTCGGATTTTTCTCTGGTTTTTGTCCTGTGCTGCTACTGCTACTACTTTCTTCTTCTATTGCCTCGTTTTCTGTTGCAGGTTCTGATTTCTTAGAATTTTGTTGTTTTGACTCCTGATCTGCTTTGAACAAAATGTCTTTGATTTCTCCCACAGTGGTAAAAATATTTCGCAATTCCTTTTGTTGAGACTTAGCGGTACGTTTAAGATCAGCTACATCACTTATGAGAATATCAAGTTTTTAAAATACAACAATAATATCAACATCATTAGATTTTACCTTATGTTTGGAAGAAGATGGTTTATCTTTTTTCCATGGTGGAATTTTGTAGCCATGGTCCACATCTGTTGTTGTTCCTTCCTTGGGTTTCTTTTGAATTTTCAATTGTTTTTGGAGTTCTTCCTTTTTTGACTCCAATTTCTTTAAAGTTTCCAAATGTTGTTTAACAACATTTTTCCTTTCTTCCTTTGTTCCTGTAATTTTGTATGGATCTTTGGATTTTTCTATCTGAATCTTAAGCTTGACATCATCTAGAGTGTGTTTAAGCAAAGAAACCAAATAATCTTCATCTTCATTAGAGGAAGATTCGGATTCAGATGCTGACCTTTTTTTATTATAATATATTTTCCTATCCTTAAGATCCTTTAATTTCATCATATAACCAGTGTCAGGAACAATTTCAAGTAGTTCTTAATACTAGGATTTAACTTTTTTGGACAATTTGTTGCATAATGAAGCCCTTTACAAATAAAACATTTAACTCCTTTGGGTACCTTCTTACTACTTTTCCTTAATAGGTATGGTGGTGGTTGTTTATTAAATCTTCTTCTTTTGTATGGAACCACCTTATACCTTTTCTTACCATGCTTTCCAAATTTGCTTCTTTTAAAAGTGTGTTCTCCATCATACCTATTTTGGGAGCATTTTATGCATCGGCACTTTTTACCACAACCTTTCTTCTTAAATTGTCTTAGCTGTTGGAAATCTGCAATTTGATTAACAAGTGGTAAATCACAGAATTCTTTTAAATTGCAAGTATAATTGTATTCTTCCTTATTGGCTTGCAAAGCTCCTAGGAGACGTTTTTCCAATTTATAGCCAATAATTCCTTTTAAATCTATAAAAGTGCATTCCTCAATTGTCTTGTGCTTTTTTCTGATAATATAGTCTTTTTCCCAGGTACCTAACCCACATGGTAAAGAATTCAAATAATACTATTTTGTGGTCAGGTCATGCAGTTTTTTTGCTACTATCATGAAAGCTTCAAAGACTAAATTATATGAGTGAAACTTAGCTAATTTTTTCAACTTTAGAGTTTGGAGCACTTTATTTGCTTCAGCTACATGATTGGAAGTTTCTCCACATAAAAGATCAATCAATAAGGATCTAAATTCTTCAAACCCTGCAACAAATATATCATACTTCCCCATGTCCTTCTGCTTAACATATTCAATATTTTCATCTAGGAGAGTTTTAATACCATGATTTGGTAGATTGTTCCACCAGTTCTTGAGTTTTCCAGATAACAGTCTCACTACATACAAAAATTTTACAGATTCATTCCAAGGACCACTCCTGTCAAACATATTTTTCAATGTATCTGCCTAGGTGCAGATAGTGTCAAAGGGATCCACAATTTTATCAATATTGAGAATGTAACCACTTGCAGCAAATGGCCTGAGTTGCTCAGGCTTAGCATTCTCTGTTACTGCATCTTTCATCTCAATATCAAAATCAACAGTTTTCTTCATTGATTCCCATGGTTCAACTTCTTGCAGATTCTTATACTCAAAAAAATCTAAATCTAATTCTTCAAAACCATTTTCTACAGTATTTATAGAAAATTTAGAATCACTAGTAGAAACTTCAAAAGTATTTACATCAAATGACTCCTCCTCTTCAGACTCTTTGTTAGCAAAACCAGGTTCATCCATATATACAGGTTTTTCTTGTTCTCCTTCTACTTCTATCTCTTGAAACCAGTCTCTTATTATACCCTTTTCTTCTTTATTTGCTAAGTTGTGTTCCTTAACTTTGGGCATAGACATTTGTGCAGAGGGCTAAGACTTCTTAGAAGATGTTTCGGGAATTTCTTCTTTCTCAACTTTTCTGGTTCTTCTCTACACTATTACTTTTCTTTGTTTTGGTTGCTCTTGAGCTTTCGCTTTTCTTTCTTTTTCTTCTTCAGAACTCTCTCGGCCAGTTTGTGTTTTCCTGATTTTCTTAGTCACTAGCCTGATCTTTTCTAACTTCCTTGCTATAGCATCAATAAGTATTTTTTGGTCTTCCACATCCTGTTTTTTGGTATTTTCAAAATGTTTCTAATTGTCATAGATGGATGTTATATAGCTATCTTGATGTGTTTGGTTAGTTACTATACTTTTAACATCCTGTTGTGCCTGACTGACTTGGTAGCTGACGCTGGAAAGGCTATTTATGACAGAAGAAGAATGTTACTCAACTTGTGTGATAGAAGAACTAATTTTATTTTGGGTAGAAGATACATTTTGTAATTCAACAAAGGTCCTTAAACAATTATTACCATGACTTTTAACATCCATAGCCATATCATCAATATTTTCTTGGGTTGAGATCATCCACTAGGCTAACCAATTTCTCTAAGCTTCAGAGTTTTTTTGTTTTTCACCCATATCCACATGAAGTCGGGCTTCATATCCACCCCAAAGTTGTTTTTTCCGGATTGACTACTATAAATGTTTCAGGGGTTGGCCACCTACCAGGTTCATAGCCTATGACTTCTTGTTCTTTTCCCTTCATTTCCATTTTATAAACACTTTTCTTTTCAGCTTCTACTCTAGGAAGCTTTTCTTTCAACATATAATTTTTCTCACCCATTTTGGTGATTTTAATTCCTTTTCCTTTCTTATCTTGTTGTTTCTCTTCCTTAGGATTCAAGGCTAATTTTTTACTGACTTGTCTGGCTAATCTATCCATTAGTTCAAGATTGTTGCTCAAGTCAGAGAGTGTAGCCAAGGAAGCTCGGGAAGGATAAGGATTGATTGAAGGTTTCCTGTATAGAGGGAAATGCATGGATGACCCCAGATCTTCTTTAAGATTGTAATCCATGTATGGCTTATTTGATGTAGTAGAGAAATTTCTATATAAGGAATAAGACCTTTTAGAGAGACTATGTCTACTGCTGTTGGAAGCTTCACGTTGCTCAAACAAAGTTTCTTTAGGCAGAGATCTAAGATTTATACTAGAGACTCATCTACTCTGCACACGGGGTTTACTAGACCACAACCTATGTGAAGGTGTAGGAAGCTCTTGGAATCTGGGTTGTGATTGGTTAATAATTTTTTCAATGATAGGGAGACCAATATCAAATCCTTCATGGTTGATATGTCGACCAAAATCAAAGATATTGGAATTTCCTTCTGGATAACTTACCCCAGCTAGAAAATTTGATGGGGGAAAGACAGTGTTCAATAATCTATATATACAACCACCACCTATTGTAACATAGATAGAATTTGGTTGAAGCTCAACACCTTTGACTTGGAAAAGCAGACAGAAAATAGACTATACATATTTATCTTCTAAACTAATGGTAAAATTAGGTCGGACAGATATGCGGCCATCACCACCCTTTTGTTCATCAGAGGATTTTGTAAGGATACCTCTGAATTGGGCTACTACAACTTGGTCCCAAATATGACACCTAATGTCTATGAGACTACCAAAATATTCAGCACCTATGTCATAGTTGAAGTGGGGAAAAATGATAATATTGACATAGGAGAAATGGACATGGAAATATATTTTTCTCTCCATCGTTTCACATCAGCAGAAAGTAAAAATGGAAGATAAACTGGACAGATTCTGATTCTAGACACCTTAAGATTTAACTTAGATTGTCTAACAGTATGCATGGATTTAGCCACTATTCCTTTTTCAGGATATAAATCTGATATCTTAACATCTAGAAATTTAAAATTGCCTTTTTCATCCACATATTCCTCCTTATCTTCAAAGAAATTATGTATGACAGAAGAGAGAGAGTTGCTTACATTCATAGATCTTTGACTTGCCATTATAAGAGGAATCATAACTTACTTGAGATTGTAGATCCTTTTGCTACTACGTTTTCCATCTTACTGCTCACCCTTCCACGCCTGTCCTTCAACTTCACAATGGGATTTACGGTCTTACTGTGGATCCACAGCTACTCACAATCACAATATCTTCCAGATGTGAATCTCTGATAGATGACAACCTAAATCTAGTGAAACAATATCTTCTCAAATGCCCACAATAATCCTAAGATTATAGAGAGAATTACACAAACAATCTTGACAAATTTTGAGAATCCAGATGGACAATAGACTTCATTATAGGAATCCTGATTTTTTTGCTCAATATCAGGCATTATAGATAATACACAAACTCAAATTTGTGACATCAAATTTGTGGAATCAACACAAAGGCTTGATTTTATTGAAAAACATTACTGAAAATACATATTGATATGCATACAGATTTTTGATCATCCAGATCGCTCAAGGCAAAAGAGAGAGCATATGTCTAATATGCAAGACTTGGGACTTAACTTCTAGACTCTAGACTCCAATCTAGATTTCTTCTGATGCCAACAATGAGGTGTTCCCAACGATTTAAAGAAGGGGCAAAGCTTGTAACCTTAGGCATATTACAATTATTTTTGGAATCCGTCCATATGAGAGTGACACGTGTCCCAAAACCTAACACACTATGGAGTAGATAGCTATTAGGCAGTCTGTCATGAGCACTAACATAGTGGAGAATAAATTGACAATCACTTTTTGGACACCCGTGAGTGAGAAGGGCCCACTTAACACCTGTAAGTGGCTATAGGCTTCTTGCTTTTGGAAACATGGTTGCGTCTTGTTGTCACATCTTAATGTGGGTGACATCACAACACTAACAAGCCCATGTGCTAGCTCCAAGGAAAGGGTATTGGGTCCATGAGTTCTAAAGGTAAAGGTGCAAAAGCTAATTCCCAATCTTGAGTGTAGGCGTTAAAAACATAATCATGTTGTACAACATATTCTTGGGAATATGCTTGGTCCATTTCAATTCTTCTAGCCATTGATGTTGGTTTCAGAGTTACCTCCAGGTCTTAAATTATGACTTTAGGGTACCAATTTTCTTCAAGAGAATATAATTCAATTCTGGGAAAATCATATCCAATATGAGGATAATGTGTTAAATACTGGTCCATGCAATTGGTCATCTTCCTCCATAGTCGTGGATGAATAAATTCTAAGAATTCCTTCATATCATCATTAAATCTTGAACCAAGAATTTTTGTATATTCTTCAAAGGCATCTTGGTGGAAAGTGATCCTACTTATGAATCCATATTTGAGACATTTAAGGAAATTCATTTTGCTCCTTTTAGACCAGTTCATTCCAAAAAATCCTTGAATCTTAACATGGATACAACCATATCTACTACACCAATGTCTTAATGGTGCATCTTGTAATCCCAGAAGTTCTAAGAAATCTTTTTCTTCATCAGAGTCTATTATTTCTTGTCCATGATAGTACTGGATGGTTTGTCTAAGTCCTCTCAGCCATTTATTGAGAAAATATGATTCCAGTAGTTTGATGACAATATCTTTTGGCAAGTAAGGGAGAACCCCTTTCTTTTCTTCATCTTCTTTGTCTTTTTCATCTTCATGAACAAACATTGGCACTCCATCTGACCTGTAGAATGTAGGAGGTTTAAAAACAAGATATGTATATATTGATCCTGCAAGTTCTCTGGTTAGAGCATCAACTAATGGATTATTTTCACCTTTTATCCATTCAATATCAAAATTATAGCTTAAAAACTCAAAATACCATCTTGCGACTCTTCCTTGAGCAATATCTTTATTTGGCTTCTTCTTCAAGAAGCTCCTCATTGCTTGACTATCAGTGCAGATAGTGAATTTTACTAGTTTGAGAAAGATTTTGAACTTCTCCATACCTTTTTTGACAACCAATATTTCTTTCTCATAGATGTGGTATCTGCTTTCAACATCAGTGAATGTTCCAGACCTATAACCGTAGATACTTCTTTTTCCATCTTCTTCTTCATGTATTAACATAGCAGACCATGTTGAATCAGAGGCATCAGTATATAAAAACAATGGTAAATCTAGCACTGGAGTTTGCAAAGAAGGCAAGTTTTGACATTTAGATTTAATTCTTTGTACTGCTTTTGTTGCCTTCAAAGACCATCCTTCCTTCTTCCCTTCTTTCAGATGCTCCTGGATAGCTTTCATGTCTTCTACTAATCCTTTGTAAAAGGGAGACACATAATTCAGACAACCAAGAAACCTTTGAATCTACTTCTTATCTTCTAATATGTTAGAAAATTCCTAAATACGTTGAAGAATATGAGGTTGCAACTGAATTTTCCCTTTGTTGAAATGAAGACCAAGGAAATCTATCTGGGATTGGTCGATCATCATTTTCTTGACAAACAAACATATTCCATGTTTTCTAATGGTTGTATATACACATATATTTATACATATATACATACGTGTATATGTATATATGTATATATGTATATATATGTGTGTGTATATATATATTGTATGTATGTATGATGTATATATATATACATCTATATATATATGCATGTATGTATATACACATACATACATATATATACATACATAGATACATATATATATACACACATACATACACACACATATATATACATATATATACACATACATATATATATATATATATAATATCAAGCTGCATATTTATTTTTCTAATTAAATAGAATAATTTATTCAACTTACCACAAGAGGGTAATAAGACTCTTCTTTGCTATGCTAAATAGTTCTAATAGAGAAATTAAATAATTTCATGTGCAAGTCTATAAAAATTAGATTATTTGATCTCTATTCCTTAAAAAAAATCAATATATAAACTCATATAAACTTCTCAAATCTGAACTTCATCTATATAATACCAAAATTAAAAGAATGGAAATAGATTTTGTGGTTCATGCCTGTAATAATTCTTTTTTTTACAATTGGATTATTTTTTTTATTTTTCAAACATTTTTTGATAAAATTGGTCCATAAATTTGAAATATCAGGGTTTTTTTGTATTTTAATAACTTTTAATTAAAATAATTTTTTGAATAATGAACTATCGGTCCACATTCTTTAGACAATTCTTTTCAATTTAAAAAAAAATAAGTTTAGGTCATCGTATGCGTGACGTGCACAAGGATTTTTCATATATATATATATATATAAGTTGAAACAATAATATCCACATCATGAGACCTAATAAAAGAAATTGGTTGAATTTTGATCGATGAATGCTAACTTTTATTTGACATCTATATATATATGTGTGTATGTATGTATGTATGTATATGTATGTATGTATGTATATATATATATATATGTATGTATGTATGTATGTATGTATGTATGTATGTATGTATGTATGCATGTATGTATGTATGCATATATATGTATATGTATACATATGTATATATATATATGTATATATGTGTATATATATATGTGTGTGTGTATATATATATATATGTATATATGTATATATATATATATACACACATATATATAAAATCATTTATCAAAATTATTTGTACCAAAAGATACATGATGTAAATATGTAAAATTAAAACATTCAACCCAACTTTCTGAAAAACAACACTAAATAGAATAAATATTTAATCCAATAATAATTTATTATAAAATATGTTCATTGCAATAATAAGCCATAAAATGTATCCATAAATCATAAAATATTCAAAAATAAATCAAAGAAAATCTTCATAAATATTCAAAATTTCATCAAGATCAAAAGAATATCAAATCAAAAAAATTACAGCTAACTTACATAATATGACTAATGTTAGTTACAAGCAAGAAAATAAAATATACTAAAACGAGTTAGAAAATAATCATTAATAAAATAAGTTTTAGAAAAGTTCAATTTGTAGTTCAAAAATATTATGCACTTTTAATTTACACAAGTTGTAGTAGGTTCAAAGCCTAGCTTCCAAACCTTGCTCTATACCACATGTAACAAACCAATCTATTAACCCAAAAATTTCCACTAATTTTTTTTCTTTCTTGTTTCTTATTTTTATTATGTGTTTATTCAATTGTATACTCAAGTACTTCTATCCATACGAGATAGCATATGTCCATCCGGAACAGGCATCCAACCATGCAAGTTAGGCATCTGTCCATGTGGGATAGGAATCCATCTATCCATCTGAGATAGACATCTACCCGAACGAGGTAAGCATCTATCCATAAAAGATAGGAATATGCTCTGGTCAGAGACTTAGACTCATTGGGATCATTTAAGCCCTAAGTCACTTTCTAAAGACTACACTCCCCTATTGGGGGTGCACTGAGGTCATTGTCTTCACACACACACACACACACACACACACACACACACACACACACACACACACACACACACACACACACACACACACACACACACACACACACACACACACACACACATATACATATGCATATACACATACACATACACATACACATATACATATACATATATATACATATACATACACATTTATGCGTATACATATGTACACACACACATAAGCTTAATAATAATATTATGTAACTCCTCACCCTTGTCATAAAATATTCTTTATAACTCCCCCCCTTCTAATATTCCAAGTGTCATCACTTTCATTTCCTTCGTAACCATCTGCTTAAAAATAAAAATTAATATAATATTTTCATTCAAATATATTTGCATCATTAACTAAAAGAATTTTAAATATTTATTATGCCCTTTTAAATTTAATAATTATAAATAATATAAATTGATATGGTATTCAATATTTAATATTTTATTTTATAATAAAATTTCTTCTAATACTTTAGTCCACTATAGAATTAATTAATTAATTAATTTAATCACTTATTAATTTTTAGTATATTTCTTCTTCACCTTTAATAAATAATTATTTCAAAACTTGCTACATGAACTTAATTAAATATTTTTTGCACTTAAGTATACAATAAAACACTAGAACAAATCATTGCTTTAAAGTAAAGCAAAAAATGACAATCAATGGAACAACAATAAAAACATAGTAAAATTTTTATCTCTCCAAATGTTAAAAAGAATCTCCACCCTAAAAGCATGTCAAATATGAGTATAATTGAAGGGAATGTGAGGCTAGTACCTTAATAACACACCACACATCAAGAGAAAGGTTTAGGCCTAAAAGGCTTGAAAAAATTATGAATTGAGGTCCCAACATCTTGAGCTCTAGGACAAAACTAGAAAAAGTGTTTGAGAATCTCCTAATATCCAAAAAAAACAACTCTAAAAAAATTAGACCAAAATATGTGCATCAAAACATATATTTATAATCACCTTACGTATCACCATGTGATTAGTTGTTCATTTGATGTGACTTGTGAAAATGCAAACTTTATGTTCATTTCAAGTACAAACATAACAACTACTAATGGTTGGCATTAAAATTAATGAATAAAAATATTAAAAAAGTGGGAATTGATGTGTCACACTATAATGGTTATTGGAGCCCACCCATCTATTAGATCATTTCCCCTAGTGACCTCAAAATATATAATATTAAACATAAATGGAATGTAATGTTGACTTTGCAAGTGTGATCAATTGGTAGAGACCCTTAGCCTATTTTAATTACCATAGGTAATTTGGGTGTGGCAAGGAAATAATTAATTAATTAAATTAAGTTGTCTAAAGTTACTCATTTTACTGGTAACTTATATTCAATTAATTATTGTATTAATATTGGAAAGTTTATTTAAAATGTGACTTTTGGAGGGCACAAACATTAAGTTTAATTAAAATTAAAAATTAAAGGTCATTTTGAGAGGGAAATGAAATACATTATTTCAAATACTAAAAAAGAGGTATAAAAAGGAAAGGTTGCAAAAGAAAATTTATTCTTGGCATTTTATTTTCAAATACCAGCTTTGGAGATTGATCAATCATTCATCTTTCCTATCGTAGGATGAAAACGTTGTAATAAAGATTGGCTTTGAAGATGGAAACCCTCTTAGCCAATTTGTGAGTGGATTCATCTAGGATTCACAAATCTGGTGAATGTTAGGAATTTTGTAAAGAATTGAAGATTAACAGATGAATATTTAAAAAGAAGTTGAGAACACAATTCATAAAAAAATGGCGATCGTTGGTGAAGTTTATGTTGGAGAGAAGACTAGTTCAATGGTGGGCTTGAGCAATTTGAATTTGAACTCAAGCCCTGGGATTCTTGGAGCATGGTAGTTCAGGCAGAATACAAATTTGGGTTTATCTGATTTTGCAAATGGAAAGGCAGGATCATATGGTGAGGATAAGATTGTGTCCATGGGTGGAGAATCTAGGAAGGACGGGTCTTGCGGTGAAGAAGTGGTCAAAGTTGCATGTTCAAAGGAGAAGTGTGTGGGTGAGACACTCAAGGTGTCTTGTGATGGTTTCCCCTCGGAGGAGTCAGTTCCTAAGTTCCAAGAGGATAGGGCAGTGGCTGGTTTTGAAGAGCAGGTCCCATCAGGGGAATCTCATGTGGCTAATCCCAGTATTCCCCTGATTGAGCATGCTTTGGTAGAAGAAAATCGGACGGTAGGAAAGTCTTCCTTGCTGGGTCAGAAATGGTCTGACCTTTTTTCCTCTAAACTTAAAGGAAAAGGCATTGCTTTTGAGTTAGTGTCTTCATCTAACAAGGAAGGTGTTTTCTCCTTCTCTGTCCTGGATTCTCTTGTTGATAAGAATATTGCTATGATGGATTTTTCCCTGGTGGGCAAGGTGTTAGGTCCTTGGCCTAATATTGAGGAGGTGCATACTTGGGTGTGCAAGAAATGGGTGCTAAAAGGCCAGGTGGAAGTTGCAGCTATGGCGAAAGGTTTCTTTTCCTTTGCCTTCTCCTATGATGAAGACCTGAGAAATGTATTTACGAAAGGGCCTTGGTCATTTGGGCGTCTCTCTATGCTTCTTCTATTGGTTCTCAGTTGTGTTCTGGTTGGTTTGTCCTTGATGACAAAATTCACCTTTGGGTATCTATCAGCATGACATTCAAGTGGTTTTGGCAACAGAGGAAAGGTCTATCGACATAAGTATTTCTCACTGCTGAGAGGTCTTACCGAATGAGTCAGGTCTCACCAACTAATACATAAGGAGGTTCATTGGTGTAAGTAATCCTTCATCGGCATTGTGTCTTTGTGAGTTTGACTTGTTACATCGACCAAATGGCACATTAAAGATTCACTTCGGCCAGACATGTTACTTTCGGTGTGAAGTCATAGCGATTGCACTTTGTCACACCGACTGGTGGTGGGAAGATACATCCGTAAAAGTTAGGGTTTTCATCGTGAGGTCTCGACGAGTGACCTTCGTTCTCGTCGACATTACACATGGAGTTTCACAGGTAGCTTTTAGCATGACTTCTCTTTTGTCTTACCGACTGGAGGTTGAATGGGAACACATCGGCAAGAGTGACCACATCAATATAATGTCATAGTGAACCCTGTGGGTCTCACCGATGAAATACATATGAACCTTGTCGGCATAGGCTTTGAGTTTCGATGTAGGGTCTCAGCGAACCCATCAAGTCTTGGCGACAAAGTCTAATGAATGGATTTCGGTGAGAGGTTGATAATGTCTCGGCAATCAAGTATGAATCGTGGGGTGTTTCGGTATGACTCAATGAATTCGTTGGGACATCTCCCCAAATATGGATTGTCTCAGTGACACCGGATGAAAGGATAACTTTCAGTAAAACAAAGCATCATCTACAAAACATCTCCTTGACAGCAGAATGTCACAGCGACACATAAAAGATAAAAAGGGCTTTTGGTGAAACTTAATGTGATCTACGAGAGGTCTTCCCCACATCTCTAGGTCATAGCAAAAAACAAAGAACACGTGGGGAATGGCTAGCGATTTAATTGCCTTCGGCAGAACTATATGGATGTCTCAGCGAATGGTTAACAAAGACTCAAACACTGTGGTCGACATCATTGATTGGCATCGAATCTCAGAACCGTTACATGGCAGAATATTCATTGAGTTTCCTTTTTGAGCAGTTGCATTTTTGAAATAATGGATGATTTGCAGCTCTCTAGATAAGCATTACTCTTGATTTTTACCATCATCTAAAAACTGTCATTATTCAGCTTCATATTCAAAAATTAGCAAGAGAGTCTCAGAATCTTGTGAAAAGCGCTTTTTGAAGATTTCTTCATAACCAACATACTTGAAATGTATAAATAAACCAGTGTTGAAAACTGTGAAAAATGGTCTCTGGTTGTAACTCTGGAATATTGTTCTTTGGTTGTATCAAACAGAGAGTTATGAGCTTAACTGAAAATAGAGAGATCCTCTGAGAAATGATTATTGTTCAGAAATATAATTTGAGGGGTTGGTGCTCCTTGAGATAGATATCTCTAAACGAGGGGTTGGTGCTCCTTGAAATTGGTGTTTCAAAATGAGGGGTTGGTGCTCCTTGAGTGGGTGCTCAAAAATTAGCCTATAAGGCATTGTAAACAGTTGTTTAAAAATATTAAGCCTGCAAGGCATTTCAGGAGTAGTTTTTATACCCCAGGAGGGTTTTCCACTCGGAAAAATCTTGTGTCTCTTTGTTCTTCTGTGTGCTTACTGCTTTACAATGTTATTGTTGTTTCAATTCATTGTTGGGATTATTACTTTTCTCAATTCTATTTATGAAGTGATTACATTCAAGTCATGAATGCATTAATCAGAGTAATTTTGAGATCAAATATGAGCTATGTTTTTGAATTTGTGAAAATTGGTCAAATCTGTTAAGACACTGATTCACCCCCCCTCTCAGTGTCATTTTAACTCCAACAATTGGTATCAGAGCATAGGGTCCTCTAATAAGTTTTAATCACCTTGGATTGATCTTGGTCTTGGAGTTTGTTTTTAATGGCACATTCTCAAGACGGTGCCTCTGTAACCAAAGCTCTGTTATTTGATGGAACAGATTATGTGTTCTAGAAAATCAGAATGGAAGCTTTTCTTGTTTCTTTAGATATTGATGTTTGGAGCATTGTCTTAAATGATTACAATGTACCAGCCTCTATTCCCACTGATGCTACTGAAAAAAAGAGGTATGAAACAAATGCTAGAGCTAAGCATGCCATCTTGTGTGGGTTAACTAAAGATGTGTTCATTAAAGTCATGCATTGCAAATCAGCTCATGAAATCTGGGAAAAACTTGAAACTATATATCAAGGGAATGAGAAAGTCAAACTGTCAAAAATCATTACACTCAAACATCAGTTTGAGGAGTTGAAAATGAAGGAGGATGAAAAAGTGGCTGAATATTTTCTAAGAGTTGATGAAGTGGTCAATGCAATGAAAGGTCTAGGTCAAGAGGTTAATGAATTTGATGTGGTCACAAAGGTTGTTAGAACCTTACCATCCAAATTTGAATCTAAGGTTTCAGCCTTAGAAGAAAAGAAACACTTTGATAAGCTTACCCTAGATAGCCTACAAGGAATACTCACTGCCTATGAAATGAGAACTAGCAAAAACAATTCAATAGGAAAAGAAACTGCCTTTAACACTGAAAAGAAAGAAAAAGTCAAAGTCAGTGAATCAGAGTTGTTGATTCTACAGAATCCCATTTTGTTAGAAGACTTAAAAAGGGATCAGGAAAATATAAGGGAAAACTTCCCTTTAAATGTTTTAACTGTGGCAAAATAGGTCACTTTGCTGCAAAGTGTCCCTATGATGATCAAATCTGTGACAATAAGACAACTGAAAAATAGCCTAAGAAGAAGGCCTTTAAACCTAAACGAAATTTCAACTTCATGAAGAAGAAGAGTTTGTTTAGTAAAGATGAAACTGATTTTGAGTCTGAAGATTCATCAGCAGAAGAAGATGAAACCTTGTTCATGGCTGAGATTACTCAGCAAGAAGATTCAAACACCATTGACATTGAAGAAGGTGAGGTAGATCTTGAAAGTGAGCTGAAATGTGCTTTAAAAGCGGTCAGAAAACTCAAAAAACAAGTTCTTGCTCAAGAACATAAATCAATCAAGAAATGGTCTCTCTGAAAACTCAGCTTGAAGAAGCTAAAAGAGTTGAAGACTGTCTTTGAGAGACTGTAAGCTGCAAAGATCAAGAAATTCAAAAACTAGAACAAGAAGTAGTCTGCCTTAGGAAGGAAATTGAAAAATATGAAAGCACACTAAAACTAAATGAGATGCTCAGCAAGCAGAAGATGTACAAAGATAAAACTGGTGTTGGTTTTGAAAAGGGTAAATGTTCAATTGACCATGCAAAACAAAACCCCTCTTCTAAAGTCAAAGGTTCAGGTTCAAATCACTCAGAATTTGGTAAGGATCATGTTCAACCTTTAAGAGGTAATAGATCTTCATACAGACTCAATCCTTTCTTCTATGGTTATTGTTTTTTCTGCAACAAATTTGACCATAAGGTGAGCACTTGCAGGCTTATGAAATCTAGAATACCCAGGTTTGGTCTTAGGAAACACTATGGTTTTGTAAGACAGATCAGATGTTTTAAATGCAATACTTTGGGACATTCTGTCAAACAGTGCAGAACTGATCTGCAATCTAAACAGCAAAAAGTTAAAAAGGTTTGGAAACCTAAGACTATCAACAACATTGAGCAAACTATGTTGGTTCAAACAACTTTTCATTCCAAGAAAAAGGACTTATGGGTCCTAGACAGTGGATGTTCTAACCATATGACTGGCGACAAGGATAAGTTTATAAATCTTGAAGATTATGTAGGTGGATATGTTAAGTTTGGTGATAACTATGGTATTCAAATTAAAGGTAGAGGTTCACTTCTTCTGAATGAAGACCTCCTATCTATAATGTGTACTATGTGGAAGGTCTCAAGCACAATCTTCTAAGTGTTAGTCAAATCTATGATAGTGGTTATCATGTTCTTTCACTTCGCAGGGATGTGAGCTTAAGAACCAGCTAGGAAAGGCTATTGCTACTGGAAGGAGGACAAAAGGAAATGTGTACAATCTTCTCGACACATCAAGCAATGACAATAATCAAGGTATGTGTTTAATGGGCCAAATTGAAGAGAGTTGGTTATGGTATAAAATATTAGGACACATAAACTTTGAAAATCTGGTTAGAATCAGTAAGAATCAGAATGTTAGAGGTTTACCAATCCTTAACAAGCCAGAAAATTCTATGTGCAAAGAATGTCTAAGTGGTAAACAAACAAAAATCAATTTCAAAACAAAAGAACATTCTTCTTCAAAACCTTTACAGCTTGTGCATGCTGATTTATGTGGACCAACCAGAACAAGGTCTATTAATGGTGAAAAGTACTTTATGTTGTTTGTGGATGATTATACTAGAATGTTTTGGGTCACATTTCTTAAGCACAAATCAGAAGCATTTGAAAGGTTTAAAATCTTTCGTAAATTGGTTGAGAAGGAATCTGATTTGAAACTTAAATGTCTGTGATCTGACAAAGGAGGTGAGTTCACTTCTCAAGAGTTTCTTGATTACTGTGAATAGCACGGCATTAAAAGACAGTATGTTGCAACAAAAACACCTCAACAAAATGGTGTAGTTGAACGTAAGAATAGAAGTGTAAAAGAAATGGCTAGAACCATGCTTGATGAAGCTAAGTTGTCTGATATGTATTGGAAAGAAGTTGTTCATATAGTTGTACACATTTTGAATAGAGTGCAGCTTAGGGTGACATCTAAACACACTCCTTATGAACTTTGGTATGGAAAAACTGCTTTTGTCAAACATTTTAAAATTTTTGGAAGTAAGTGGTTTATCAAGAAAGATGGTGATAACCTTGGGAGCTTTCAATCAAAGAGTGATGAGGGTATCTTTTTGGGATACTCAACTCACAACAAAGCTTATAAATGCCTTAACAAAAGGCTTAATAAGATTGTTGAAGTTGTTAATGTAAAATTTGATGAAAGACCACATTTGTATGTTGAATCTTTGCAGGATAATGAGGAAGAAGAACTTGAACTAGAAATAATTTCAGAAGGAGCTGAAACAGCAAAGCCTAATACTGATGAAACAGAAAGTCCTAAAAAGGTTGCATCAAAAGCTCTAGCTAAATATCACCCCAAAGATCAGATTATTGGGGATAAAAATGCAGGAGTTCAAACTAGAAGAAAGGCTGCAGAATTTGATGAAAAGGCACAAATTGCTTTTTGTTTAGTTACTCAGTTTGAGCCTAAGAATTTTAATGAAGCTCTCACATATTCATCTTGGGTTAATTCTATGCAAGAAGAAATAGATCAGATTGAGAAAAATAAGACTTGGGAGTTAGTCCCAAGACCAGATGACAAGAATGTCATTGGAGGAAAATGGATATACAAAAACAAGCTTGATGAAAATGGAAATGTTGTTCACAACAAAGCAAGATTTGTCTGCAAAGGCTATGCTCAACAAGAAGGTATTGATTTTGGTGAAACCTTTGCCCCTGTTGCTAGATTAGAATCTATCAGAATATTCTTGGCTTATTCTTTTTATAAAGACTTTACTGTTTATCAAATGGATGTCAAAACTGCCTTTTTAAATGGCTACTTAGATGAAGAGGTATATGTTGAACATCCTGAAGGATTTATTTGCAAAGATAAGCCTAACCATGTTTACAGGTTGAAAAAGGCCCTCTATGGCTTAAAAAAAGCACCTAGGGCTTGGTACTCTAGGTTGGACAGTCATTTGCTTTCAAATGGTTTTGTTAGAGGAGGTGTAGACAGCAATCTTTATGTTAAAGCTGAAGGTTCTGATATTCTGGTTGTTGAAATTTACGTTGATGACACTATCTTTGGCTGCAACAATGTTACTTTGAGTAAAAAATTCTCTCAGCTAATGGAATTTGAATTTGAAATGTCATTATTAGGAGAATTAAAATTCTTCTTGGGTCTTCAAATCTCTCAACGTGAAAATGGAATATTTCTTTCTCAAACTAAGTATGCTAGAGAGATGCTTAAGAAATTTCAGATGGATGAATGCCATCCAGTTAGCACTCCAATGATTACTAGATGCAAACTTACTAAGGTTGATGATTCCCCTGATACAAATTAAACTAATTATAGATCAATGATTAGCAGTCTATTATATTTAACTGCTTCTAGACCTGACATCATGCAGGCAGTTTGCACTATTGCACAGTTTCAGGCATCACCTAAAGAATCCCATGTCACTGCTATTAAAAGGATTTTTAAATATATTCAGGGCACTCTTGATTATGGTCTTTGGTATCCTAGAAGCAATGATTTTTCATTGATTTCATATATTGATGTTGACTGGGTTGGTTGTTTGGATGATAGGAAAAGCGCCAGTGGTGTTGCATTCTTTTTTTGGTGATCGTTTAGTGGCATGGCATAGCAAGAAACAAGAATCTGTTTCTCTCTCTACTGTTGAAGCAGAATACATTGCTGCCACTTCATGTTGTACTCAAGTTCTTTGGATGAGTCAAACTCTATCTGATATGGGTATTGGAGTTCCTAAACCTGTTTCTATTCTCTGTGATAACACAATTGCGATAAATATCTCCAAAAATCATGTTTTGCACTCTTGCACTAAACATATTGCTATCAATTGATATCTTTACTAAGCCCTTAGCAAAAGAGTTATTTGAACGGCTGAGACTTTGATTGGGAGTTATCTCTCAATCGTTACTTCTCTAATTCACCAAGCTTCAGCTTAGGGGGAGCATGTTATATATTTTGATTCACTTACAGCTCTCCTACAATCTTGGTTGTTGCACTGTTATTCTTTTTTTGCAGCTATTTCTCATGATATTTTGGTTGGCTTCTCAGTTGTGATTCATGGCAATGCACATTCTTCTCTTCTATCTCTGTCATTGAGGCAAAAAGGGGGAGAGTCATTTGTGTTTTTCCATCAAGGACAAAGGGGGATTTTGTTGGTTCTTAGTTGTGTTTTGGTTGGTTTGTCCTTGATGACAAAATTCACCTTTGGGTATATATTGGCATGACATTCAAGTGGTCTTGGCGACAGAGGAAAGGTCTATCGGCATAAGTATTTCTCATCGCTGAGAGGTCTTACTAAATGAGTCGGGTCTCACCGACTAATACATAAGGAGGTTCATCGGCGTAAGTGATCCTTCATCGACATTGTGTCTTGGCAAGTTTGACTTGTTACATCGACCGACTGGCACATTAAAGATTCACTTCGGCCAGACATGTTACTTTCAGTGTGAAGTCATAGCGATTGCACTTTGTCACACCGACTGGTGGCGGGAAGATACATAGGTAAGAGTTAGGGTTTTTGGTGTGAGGTCTCGGTGAGTGACCTTCGGTCTTGTCGACATTACACATGTAGTTTCACAGGCAGCTTTTGGCATGACTTCTCTTTTGTCTCACCGACTGGAGATTGAATGGGAACACATCGGCAAGAGTGGTGGCATCGATATAATGTCATAGCGAACCCTGTGGGTCTCACCAATGAAATACATATGAACCTTGTTGGCATAGGCTTTGAGTTTTGATGTAGGGTCTCAGTGAACCCGTCAAGTCTTGGTGACAAAGTCTAATGAATGGCTTTCGGTGAGAGGTTGATAATGTCTCGGTGATCAAGTATGAATTGCAGGGTGTTTCAGTATGACTCAATGAATTCATTGGGACGTCTCCCCGATTATGGATTGTCTCAGCGACACCGGATGAAAGGATGACTTTCAGTAAAACAAAGCATCATCTACGAAACATCTCCTCGACAGTAGAATGTCATAGTGACACATAAAAGATAAAAAGGGCTTTCGGTGAAACTTAATGTGATCTACGAGAGGTCTTCCCCACATCTCTAGGTCATAGCGAAAAACAAAGAACACATGGGGAATGGCTAGTGATTTAATTGCCTTTCGCAGAACTATCTGGATGTCTCAGCGAATGGTTAACGAAGACTCAAACACTGTGGCTGACATCATTGATTGGTATCGAATCTCACAACCATTACATGGCAGAATATTCATTGAGTTTCCTTTTTGAGCAGTTGTGTTTTTGAAATAATGGATGATTTGCAGCTCTCTGGATAAGCATTACTCTTGATTTTTACCATCATCTACAGACTGTCATTATTCAGCTTCATATTCAAAAATTAGCAAGAGAGTCTCAGAATCTTGTGAAAAACACTTTTTGAAGATTTCTTCATAACCAACATACTTGAATTGTATAAATAAACCAGTGTTGAAAACTGTGAAAAATGGTCTCTAGTTGTAACTCTAGAATATTGTTCTTTGGTTGTATCAAATAGAGAGATCCTCTGAGAAATGATTATTGTTCAGAAATATAATTTGAGGGGTTAGTGCTCCTTGAGATAGATATCTCTAAACGAGGGGTTGGTGCTCCTTGAAATTGGTGTTTCAAAATGAGGGGTTGGTGCTCCTTGAGTGGGTGCTCAAAAATCAGCCTATAAGGCATTGTGAACAGTTGTTTAAAAGGATTAAGCCTGCAAGGCATTTTGGGAGTGGTTTTTATACCCCAGGAGGCTTTTCCACTCGGCAAAATCTTGTGTCTCTTTGTTCTTATGTGTGCTCACTACTTTACAGTGTTATTGTTGTTTCAGTTCATTGTTGGGATTATTACTTTTCTCAATTTTGTTTATGAAATGATTACATTCAACTCATGAATGCATTAATCAGAGTAATATTGAGATCAAATCTGAGCTATGTTTTTGAATTTGTGAAAATTGGTCAAATCTGTTAAGATACTGATTCACCCCCCCTCTCAGTGTCATTTTAACTCCAACATCTTCATCCTTGGGAACCCGGGATGGACCTATCCAAATGTCTCTCTAATTCTACTCTGGTGTGGGTCAAACTTTTGAATCTTCCATTGGAATACTGGGATGAAGAATTCTTCAAGGCAGTAGCAAATTCTTTTGGGGGGATTGTATCTATTGATGAATCCACTCGCTCCAGGAAGCGGTTAGTTGCAACCATGTTTTGTATCATGATTGACTAGGATACTATGTTGTCTGAGTTCTTTTTAAAATCGAAGGTGGGGTCTTAGAAGCAGCAAATTGTTTTTTAAAACCTCCCTTTTTCTTGCTTCAAATGTAAGAAGATGAGACACTGGGCTAAGGATTTCCATGTGCTTGGTGTCCCTCCTAAGGTTGTTAAGCAGACTAAGGTTTGGAAGATAAAGGAACCTAAGGAGAATCAAGGTGAATCCATTATTGGAAATGGTATGGAGGGTGAGGGGAATACTGATAATCATCTTGTTCCTCCTATTGAGGATGAAAAGGCTCTAGAGATTCCTGGGGAAGGGGATGTTGATCTCTCTTTATCTCAAGATGTGGACCATGTTTTAGAGACTATGTGCTCTTCAAGGAGGACTATGGTGGAGCTAGCTATTGTTCTACTATCTCCTCTCCTTGCTAGTTCGGAGCCGATAGTTGGTGAAGGAGCTCTATTGGTGGTTGACACTATGAGAAAATATGAAGAGGGTTTCACCCAGGTGTGTGGTCGAAAGAGGAAATCTTCTTCCTCCCCCCCTCAGCCTCACAAAGGCATCACTATGAGAAGACAAAAGGAAGATTATGGGTTTGATTCTAAGGTTCAGGGCAAACCTACCCTACAAAAGAGCAGGGAGAGAGAATGAAAAAGGGATATTGTTGAGGGGGTCCAAAAAACCCTCTTTGATATGTGCTCTAAGAGCATTCCCTCTTCTTGCAAATGAAGATCATTTCATGGAATATCAAGGGGTTGAATAACTTGCATAAATAGGACCTCTTGAAGAATCTTGTTTGGGACCATAAACCAGACATCTTGTTGATCCAAGAGATGAAAATGCAGATTGATAAGCTAGAGACTTTGAAGAGTATGTTCTTTAAATACTGTGGGTTCTATGGAGTTAGCTTTGATGGAGCTTCAAGTGGCATGGCCACTTTTTGGAATTCTAAGCTATTAAGAGGTGTCCCGATGGCTATTGGTTTTAACCGTGTTGAGACTAAGTTTTTTGGAGTAGGGATTCTTATTCTTGGGTTATCTCTAATGTGTATGCTCCTAACTTGAAGAGATCTAGGAAAAAGCTTTGGGATGACCTTGGGAGTCTGAGGATGAAATTTTTGGATCTCCCCTAGCTTGTAATGGGGGATTTTAATACTCCTTTGTATGATCATGAGAAAGTGGGAGGGTCTCAAGCTAATCCTGATAGTAGGTTTGATTTAAGAATTTTTATTGATGGCAATGCCCTTGTTGATGTTAAGCTTTCTGGGGCTATCTTTACTTATTCCAATCCGCATGTCGGGATGGATAATATTCAAGTGAGACTAGATTGAGCTTTGACCTCAGCTTCTTGGTTTGAGGACTTGGATTGTTCTTTATCTTCTATTACGAGATGTGGGTCAGATCACTTCCCTATCTCTTTTGTGGCAGATAGGCTTGGGATTAGGAAGAGATTTCCTTTCAGGTTCGAAGCCATGTGGTTAAGAGATCCTCATTTCATGGTATGTATTAGGAAATGGTGGCAAGTTAACATTGTTGGTTGTGTGATGTTTAGAGTTTCCAAGAAACTGAGTTTTGTTAAGAGGAATATCAGGAAATGGAATAAAGATTCGTTCGTCCATATCTTTGATTCTAAAAGCTCTATTCTTAAGAAGTTGGATGAGGTCCAACAAGTCATTCAATCAGAGGGCTTATCGGAGGATCTGCAATTGTTGGAAGATAGTGACCAATTGCATGATATTGTAACCAAGGAGGAAGACTTCTGGAGGAAAAGGTCTCAGGCTATCTAGCTGAAGTCTAGGGACCGTAATTCTAAGTTCTTTCATCTCACTACTCTTAGGCATAAGTCATCAAATAGAATTTCCTCAATCAGGGCTGATGGCTTGCTATTGGAAGACGAGGAGGAAATCAAAAGAGTGGCTGCTAGGTTTTTATATTAGCTCCTGAAGGACGATTTGGTCTGGGATCAAAGGAGTGTGGATGCTTTACTAGAAGTTATTCCTAGATTGGTGATGGAGAATTTGAACAAGGAGCTTCAATAGCTATTCCTTGTAGAAGTTGTCAGATCCAACTTCAGAGCCTAAGAACACCTGCATGCAAGAGATACCTGTCACATGGAAGAGAATGGAGAAAAAAGCAAGAGAGGGTTTTAAGCTCTATAATATCAAAGATCTATTATCAGAACAATCAAAAAAAATACAAGAGATCAATCCTTATAAAAGGAGATCAATACGGAAAGGAAAACCTAACCCTAAGGTGAGTGCATTTAATAATTAATATTAATTATTAAATGAGTAATATATGTGCATAAAGTGAAATCTTAAGAGGAGAGTAAAGTTAATTAATTACTTTACTCTAACACCCCCCCTTAAGATGAGCTACAATGCAGCTACAAACAATGCTAAAGAAAGCAAAGGAACTACAAAGCAACTGAGGGTCCCGGCAACATGGCCTGATCAGGTACCCGAATACAACCAAATCTCTATAAAGTGGAGAAATAGAGAAAACCTCATGGGAAAAACTCTACTCCAAAAGAGAGAAAAGAAAGGAATGAAATGCACTAATGAAAGAAGGATAGGAGGTTGATTACATGATACCCCCCATAGACAGCTTCTATCATATAAGTACATATACAATGGTATCCATAGGAGAGACAGAAAGAGAGAAGAAGGCCCCCCCACAATGAAGAAACTCCTGTCACAATGGTAGATGCCTGATGTAGAATCCAAAAGGAGATCCTGAAGCGGTAAATGATATTCCTCCCCTTGGGAAGAAACGGATCCAAAGGACGATGTCGAAGACACCCTTACATATTCTGATGAATCAAAGGCTTGTCTCACAGTTCCTACTCTTCAGACTGATACTTCATCATCATCTCCTGTTGTTCCTGATTTAGTGCAGCAGGGCATCATTCATCTTCCAGACATAGCTACTTTGGACTCTTATCTTGCAAACATATCTTTCTTGTTTGTTGAGTCCTATATTGCAGATTTGGAGGATTATTTTGAGGACATTCATCTCCTCTACCTTGACAGTCAGGTTATCACTATACGCCCACCATTATCAGTGCTTTCAGAGGTTGCATTTCAGGATTCTCCACATCCGTTTGGATTTGACATCATTTGTTTCAGTTCAGACAGCGAGATTCTTCAGCATCCTATCATGGCACACATCTTGAGACTGATTGGTTCTATGATATTGAATGAAATTATCTTACAAATAATGTAAAAGCCTTCAAAAAGGCAATCATCCAAAAAGCAAGACATGCACAACCCTAATCCTATTTTGAGCAAAAAGACAGCTCAACAAGATAAGGATAATAATTAACCTAGGAAATAGAATATGCCTAAGTAAACTTATGCTAAAGTGTAATTAAATAATTAATTACACCAACATTTATCTAGTATTCAATTTCCATGACAACTATTTCACAGAATGTTTCTTTATCAATTGTTGACCAAAGGTAAAAGAAAATAGTAATTGTTGTATTTTAGATTATAAATTAGTCATGACATATATATGAATGTAAATCACCACTTAATGTATGATCTATCAATAATGGTGTATGCTTGCAAATTGTTTGCTCAAATTCCTATGTATCGTTCAATGCATTCCAATTGTTTGTAAATTTTCCCATGACTATGAAAGATAGTTGCAACTATTTCTAAGCACAAAACTTAAGAAATTGAATAGTTTAATATTTTCCAAATATTTGACAAATTTTCATTTAGTGGGAAACCAATAAATTTGTAAGTTGGTTAAAATATTTTGGTAGCAACATTACATGGAAACACAAATGAAAATAAAACACTACACATATAACTTTGAATATTATGTATATCTAATGTGATAGCATTGGGGGAGGAGAAGATAAGAAGATCCAAGAATATCCAAGGGGATTGTATCTGGTGAGAGATGATTATGGTATATCATAGGGGATTGTATTGGGGCAATGACCCACTAGTGTAATTCATTTAATTTATTTTAAGTTTGTTAAATAGTATATTGACATTTATAAAAAAAAAAAAAATAACATACTTTTGTATGTGATTTAGAAGTGTAAAGATATTGTTCAAGATTTTGGGTATAAATGATGTAGTCACATTAGTGATGCCACCATGTGATTGGTTGTTTCTTTGATGTGACTTATGAAAATGGATACTTCATGTTCATTTAAGTACAAACATAATGATTATTAGTGCTTAACATTTTTTTATAAAAAAGACCAAGGGTGATAATTTTATGGAAAGAAAAGTAGAAAATTATAGTAGAAGGGACAGAAAGCCCCAAAACATCAGAGTAATATCCAAGTTAGGCCCTAAGGAGAAATTATAGGTATCTAAAAGCCCCCCTCCCCCCCCACCAGCCATCCTCCCAACACCAAAGAGCATACAACCAAACCAACTCCTCACACCTAACCTTTATGATCCTCATGAAGAAATTATGCAAGTTGCTGACATTTTTGCTGATCAAGCTGGCCCTAACTCCAAACAAACCACACCCTCATCTTATCAGAAGCCTATTTAGCTAGACAGTCAACCACTTTGTTCCATTCCCTAGGAATATGCACAAAGGAAATAAAAACAAATTTGAGGCCAAATTAAGAATTTGTCTAGTAATCACGCCTAATCTCCAGGAAGAATTCTTAAAATCTTATTTGTTAAGAAGAGAAACAAGAATCGTTGAATCCATCTCATAGATCACCTTCCACCAACCCAACTCACAAGCTTTCTCTAAAGCCTAAAGAATAGCCCAGGCCTCCATTTGACTATTGGAATGCACTCCCACATAAATGGAGAAAAGAATTGAGCACAACCCTTGCTATCACGTCCCACTCCACCAATACCCACAACACCAAGATTACCATGAGCAAAACCATTTGTGTTAATTTTATAGAAATCCATTGAGTGTGGATTCCACTTTCCTACCTAATTCACCTTATTGGATACCATCTTGGAACCAAGCCAAAAATGAGCCCCTGATGCACTATAAAGCTCTAAAAGGGGAAAGAAACTAGATTCATTCAAGGACAAAGGCCCCCCCAAGTCAAACTTAGCCTCAATAGTCTCCTTAAGCATAATTTTAATCTTAAGCCAAATCTGTAGGATAGCCTACCTACAATCCTAAAAAAAATTCCTATTTCTCTCTAGCCAAATCTGCCAAATAATTAGAGAAGGACCCAAATCCCAAGCAACCACTAGGAAGGAAGCAAATGCTGGAGGAAGGCCCAAATTTTCCCAAAGATCATACCAACATCATCAAGTGGCTTGCTATTTTTCTCACCTTCCTAAATTTTTGGATGGTCTTGCATGCTTGACATTCATCATCAAGGCATAAGCCACTATTCCAAATGGATTGTTAGGTTAATCGATGGTACAAAGATTGAAAAATTACTCTAAGAAAGTACATTTCATCAAGCCTCTTATATGATCTCACCCTAAAATTTGAGGTTTTCACTCCCTTTTAATAACTAATCTATCAAACTCTAGATTTTTTGAAATTCTAATGGTTTTTTTCACTCCCTTTTTAAAAATTTGAGGTTTTCACTGCCTTTTGAAAATTACTCGATGTTGAAGTATAACCTATACTCTTCCTTCGAATATCCTTGCTCAAAATCACACTAACTGTTAGGATTTGGTGTTGTACACCATTGAATAAAATGATATTATAATGTTGTAATTAAATAATTATTTAGTTGTGGTAAACCTAGGGGGTGTGTTTAGCCACACTAGGTAATTATTTGGAACACTTGTAATGTTGTATTGTAACATTGGGTTATTATTTTTTGTGTGGGAGACATAAGATAATTATTTAATATTTGGGGAAATGTTTAATAATGAAAAAATTTAGTACCCAATATTAAATGATGGGTCAATGGTTTTGTGTGCGCATGGTTTTGTGGCACATAGTTTTATCTTAGCACTTTGTTGTATTTGTGTGAGCTTGTTTATATAAAAGAAAACACATGTTTAGTGGTTAAGGTTGGTTGGGTGAGTGGGTTGTCATTATTGAGTCTTTTTTAGGCTCGTACATATGTGAAGTACGGCATGGGATGTATGGATTCATGCTTGGACACATGGAGGATGCATTGGAGAGGCTTGATGTTTTAAAAGTATTCATTGTAACTTTATAAGTGCATGTGTTGTTTATTTGTTGAATAATAGATGGAGTATGGGTGCTTTTGGAGGCTAGGTTTTTCCCTCTTGAGGGTTTTCCCAGGATATATCTTGTGTTATCTTATGGATTTTATATTTTGGTTGATGCATTATGGTTATTTTGTAATCTTGTATGCATTCTTTTATCTCATGGAGTTATGTAGGAAATGAACCTGGCATTGATGCATTATTTCCTAACAAGTGGCATCAAAGCTTTCATGGTTGTGGGAGGTGTGAGCTCTCAGATTTTTTATAACCCTTGTTTGAGTAGATCTAGTAAAAAATTGAATCCATGATAATGTAGGAAAGATCTGAGACATTACAAGATATGGAACACATGTGTAGGTGTTGTTTTACAAATTTGGGATTTTAGGGTTTGTAGATTTGTTTGGTTTATTACAAATTTGAGGTTTGAAGAAATTTGGGTCAAAATAGTTTATTAGATTGTGCCTTCACGTGAAGGTTTTGTAGGGGAAATTTCATTGATGACCTCTTGATACAAAATAAACCTCACCATTGGATTCAAGATGGCTGAGAAATAAAAAATGATATAAAATTTTCCCTATTTTAACCATTGTGAAAAAATGCAAAAAATTGTATGCCCCTACCCTAGTTGTACAGTCATACAACCATTTGTAGAGGCAAGGTTGCAAATATATATATTATTTGGCCTTTTGAAAACCCTATAGAAAATTTTAAAATTATTGAAAATCATTTTAAAATTTTTTTAAAAAAGTTGATTAGGGTGGGGGTCTGCAGACCCCCGTACCCCCTAGGAATCTTATACCAGTAGGTGACAGTGTCATATAGGACGTATTGTCCCTATCAGTGACTATCAGCCCACTGGTAGGTGGTGCCAAGATGATAAGGTCCTAGCCCCCCTAGTCGTGGCCCTAGATCAGGAGGGGACCACCCACCCTAACCCATTAGGGCTTTATAGAATTTTAACCACCACATTTTCTAAAATATTTTTTTAATAAACTTTAAAATCTTCCCTTTGAAACCTGCCACCACTCTTGAGCAGTACCATCTAGTTGGGCCGCCAATGGCACCACCAGTTGACCACCACCCTACCACCAACCAGTCACCTATTAGCCACTCCTATAGGGCATATTGGAGCATTTTTTTTCGAGGGACATAATTTTTGCCCACAATGTCAAATTTTTGAGTTCTAATAGTTGATTGAAATCTCTCTCTAGGCACTATGTTGTGGGAGAGTTTTACTTACATGATTTTATTACTTGTATTATTTTTGGGGGCTTGGAATTTAAATGTTCTTTGTTTACAATTTTGGGCATAACTTTTGCATATGGAATCAAATTTTCAATTTTGAATAGGCGTTGGAGAGAATGTGCAGTATACTACATAGTTGATTAGGTAAATTTTTAGGTTGCAATGCAGAGAGAGGATTGTACCTATTTTATCACTTGCAGGTTCCTGAGATTCAAGGCATGATTGTATGAGTATTCAGACGAGTCAAGAGGCAAAACCTTGAGGGAGTACATATTTTTATATGATATTTATGATGGTATAATTGATTATCAGTTTGGTGCTTCTTAGTGAAGGTTTACAGGTGCTTTTTAGAGTTGGAATTTGATGGTGATAGGTACATAGGTTGTCTTCTAGTTTGAGGACATGGGTTGACATGTGTGGAGACTTGGATTCTCATGTGGATGATAGTTGAGTGTAGGTATAGTGTTGGTGTTGATTATTGTGTCATGGATATGTAGGTACATTTGAGCATTGGCATGACATGATCGTGTATGTGGTTGTTTAGTGGTGTTATGGTTTGGTGTTAGGAGGTTGTTCTTATCTCCTAGATTCTTGCTTGGTTCCTTGACTATGGTTACTCATTTGTGGAAGTGTTTGGCGAATCATATTTATGGTTGATTTGGTTTTTGATTTTTTTCTACAAGTCTATCTTCTTTGATATCTTAGTTTGTAGCTTACTAATGTGATGATGAGTTTTCATGTTTCATTGTTTGGGATCTACAAGTTATGTAGTATGGGTTGATCACTCATTAGTTGCAGTGGGATAACTTGGTGTGGACTATCTACATCCATGAGATTGATTCATTGTTGATGCAGAATTTGTTAGTTGTCCTTGTCTATGGTCATTTGTGCATTGGTATGTTGTTTTGAGATGAGAGGATGGATTATTCGAGTGCCTAGATAGTTGATTGTTGGGACTTGTAGAATGTGGTTTTATCATGATGTCATGAGAGCTTGGTTATATTTCATTGGTTACACATTTCTGTGGGAGCTTTTGATAGTGATGATTTGGCGGTTTAGGATTGATTCATGATGATTTAATGGTGATTGTATTTTCTTGGCTTGGAGATCTTGGTTCTACTTATTCTTTAGAGATATTGAGATTGTGGTTGAATTGTGTGGACCATGGGTGATCTTCATTTAGGATATGGTTTTCACGATGCCATGTGTAGCTCAGTATCATGGTTGAATGGGATTTATTGGTAGTCACATGGATTCATCATTAGTGATAAATGATCTTCTTTAGTGTTTGTGGATGTCTTGGAGGAGCTCTTAGATCCTATTGTTGTAGAAGAGTTCTTTCACATTTATAGGTTCAAGTAGGTTATAAGATGGTTATCTTCATGTGATTGGAGATGTTGATTCTTGGTTTAGAGTGTGTTTGGTATTGTGTCATGGTTTACTCTTGATACTAGTTTGAGTTTTGACATGATGCAAGTTCTTTTGAGACTAGGATGTATGCATTGTTGAATGTGATCTCCTAGGAGGAGATGGTTAGATCATGATGTCATGTTTGGGTTCTTGATTCTATGGTTGGATTTTTGAAATTGGTCTTGTTGGTTCTCTTAGTATTGAGTACAGTGTTCATTTTATTGGGAGCTTCATGAGGGTTTTGTGTTACACTTGGATCTTAGCATGGATTGATCGTTGGTAGGTGCTCATGGATACTTAGAGACTTGGGTGAGGTTGGAGTTCTCTTGTGATTAGAGACATTTTCTTGAAACAATTTCTCTTGGAGGTTTCAACAAGAAGATCGAGGAGATTTCATTTGCATATGGACGTGAGTTCATGGACCTATAGAGGAGATTGTTCTTGGAGAGAGTCATGATGACTTAGTTATCTTGGAGGAGAATTCTCATTCCCCACTCTTGGTCTACTTGGTGGTTTATCATCTAAAAGGTATTCTCCCATTCTTGTTTCAGATTTGTTATGTTTCATTCTTTGTTTTCTCATGGGATTGATTCTTGAGCCATGGTGATTGATTTTGGGAGACTCATTTGAGGATTGTTTAGCGTGAGCTTTTTATTGCTTTTTCTTTCATAGATATGGATCTTGAGCTATGGATGGTTGTAAAGGATTCGTTTTCAAAGATGTTTAGCATTTTTATCTCCTTGTGCATATGAGTTTATTTATGTTATCATCCATTGATGAGGAGTTGTAGGAGATGGTTATTGGGTTGATTTCCTAGTTTTAGGAATGGATACTTTGAGTTTGACCTTCCTTGGATAGAGAGGCTTACATCCATGTTGATATTACATGATACATATTTTACATTTGACTTATGAGATTGATTGGTTGGGTGTTGTTGAGGATTTCTATTTGGGGTTGTAAGGAGATCATAATTGACACAGTGTAGCACTTTGATATGTTGGTATAAGGACATGTTACGCTTTACAAGTTTTCTCTCTTCATTCTATGGTTCCTTCTTGGATGTTCATGTTCATATGATTTGGGAGGATTATAGTGACATGTTATGAGAGAGTGTGCAAACTATTGGTGTTGCATGTGTGGATCATTGTGTTTGTCCTTTGTTCTTCATGTCCTTGATCATTTGCCACACCTTGGTTTGAGTGTTGATTGGTAGACTTGATATGCCTTGATCATTTTCATATTTGACATTACCCATGCAATGGGAATTCCTAGATATGTATGTTATTCATTGATAGGTTTGATATATGGAGCTTGATTGTGGTTTATGGTTTACATATGTTGGCATGAGTTTATTCATGTTGTTGATACCTAGGAGGTATGGATGGTTGCATGTATTATCATGTGGTTTTTTTACCTTTGACAACAACTTAGAGCCTTTGTTATCACTTGGATTTTACACTTATGTTCTTGTATTGGAGCATCTTCACTTTGGCATGTTCCTTTTCTTCCATAGGCGGCATGTTGGAGGATTAGAGTAATTCTTCCTTGAGATGGTGGTCACTTTGGTTTTATTGAAAGTATCTTGGTGGAGCACAAGAGCATGCTAGAGATTCATGTGGTTTCATGTATGGCTATGATGATGTATTTCACTGATTGACCCTTATGAAATGTAAACAAAAGTGGGAGAATGTTAGGATTCATTGTTGTACACCATTGCATAAAATTTTATATTATAATATTGGAATTAAATAATCATTTAGTCGTGGTGCACCTAGGAAGTGTGTTTAACCACACTAGGTAATTATTTGGTGCCACTTGTAATGTTGTATTGTAACATTGGGTTATTAATTTATATGTGGGAGACATAGGATAGTTATTTAATATTTGGGAAAAGTATTTAATAATGTGAAAACTTAGTACCCAATATCAAATGAGAGGTCAATGGTTATGTGTTCACATGGTTTTACCTTACCACTTGGTTATATTTGTGTGAGCTTGTTTCTATAAAAGCAAACACATGTTTAGTGGTTAAGGTTGGTTGGGTGAGTGGGTTGTCATTATTGAGTCTTTATGAGGAGTGCATATGTGAAGCATGGCATGGGATGTGTGGATTCATTATTGGACACATGGAGGATGCATTAGAGAGGCTTGATGTTTTAAAAGTATTCATTGTAACTCGGTAAGTGTTTTTGATGTTGTTTGTCATTGATGTCAAAGGTAAATGGAGTTTGTTGGCATGGTTTGTCATTGATCAAAGGTATGCCATTTCATGCTTGTTCAAAGGAAAGATTCATGGTGCTGGTTAATGGAGTTTGTTGTTTTGATGATTGATGCATCTTCAGTGAGTTGCTTCATGGTGTTGATCCTCTTTACTCATCCATCATTCATTTTATGGTGATTGATGGAACTTCATGGTATTGATACTTGATTCATTCCAGTGTTTCTTCAAAACATTTCAGTGTTGCTTCAAGACAGACAAAGAATTTTTTTATCATCTCATGGTTGGAGGCATTTGTTCATTCTTCTCATGATTCATCTTTAGGTGTCAAAGTCAATTGATGTCAAAGGTCATTCATTTCATGTTGTTATTGCTTCATGAAAGAGTATGACAGAGTTGCTTCTTGATCATCAGAGGTATTCAATGGAAGTGTTTTGCATGCATGATTGATGTCTTCACTCAATCTTCTTAAGGGGTTTAGAGTTTTTTGGTTGTTGAAATTTCCATATCTTTTAACCTCCTTCACAATGTCTATCATTTGTTAATGTGGGCTCTGCCACTTTGCAACACAGTGCATATTGCTTATCAGTCAATTCATAAACCAATGTTTCATTGTATGGTGAATTTATGCGGACTAATTGTATTCATTGATCATATTTTAAACTTAAAAGTCAAAGACAGCATGAGCTTGTCTAGAGACAAATGGAGACCATGATTAGAAGGGGAGGCTCACTTCACATTGAGGAAATTGAGCTCAAAGTGAAAAGTGAAAACTTAAATGTGGAGGTCAACTCACATTTGCAATAAAAACTAGTTAGCATCAAAGAAAATCAAAATTAGTTCAATTTGATATTATAACTGCTACTTTAATGACAACCAAATTGGTGTGTAATTGATGGAAATTGGTGGACAGTTATTCATTCTTTTTGTGTATGCAAAATAAACTAAAAAATGTGTGAGTGAATGAAAGTGCGCACAGTTTTTATAAGAGAAGATCAATGGCCATTGTTTGATTGTCTGGCTATTAAAATCAAAGGAAGATCAAAGGTTTTATTCAATTATGAATTTGGCAGGTGAGAACGACCAAAGGCCAAGATTTAAAAAGCCGAGGATGGCTATTCCAGGAGTTAACACTTTGACAGGTGGTTGGATGTTATTGCCTTTTGTTTAGTTATGCACTAGTTTGTAATTGTTTTTAGATAGCAATGGAATAATGTGTGTAGTATATTTAAAGCAGGAGGCCTGAGGACTGTGATAATATTTTGAAGGTTACAACACTATGCTTGTGTATAGATAATATAGAGGTTAGTGTGACTAAAGTGAGAATACAAGCATATGGAGTTTGATCAGAATTTGATGGATAGTGAATGAATTTGTTTTTCAATGCACTGAATACGCAGATATTTATATATCTTGTGTGTCATAATAGGGGATGTGAGTGTATGGAAGTAAGGGCTCTCTATGTGAAATATTTTTCTTTGAAAACTATTCCATGATTTTGTGAAGACAATGTATAATACAAAAGATTTAAATGATAGAAGATTTGAATGACAAAACATAATTTGTATGACTACACTCACAAAATGTATTTTCTCCTCACTGTTTAGTGTGACCAAGATAGTACTTTATGTGTGCATTCAAAGAAAGTTAATAGTCATGATGTATGCAAATTTTGAGGATCTTTTGTCCATACATACTTCAGTGTAGACCTTGGTTATGTTCATTGAGTTAAGAATATTCTTTTATGCAAGGAGAGATAAGTGTGTGAATGAGGTGACTGGGACAGTAATCTGAATTTGCATTCAAAGAAAGATAATAGTTAAAAGTGTGCAGAGGTGGGAAGGCAATTGTCAGAATTGTGATTTTCAGATTGATGAAATAATGCTATGGTAAGTGTGAATAAGGGAGATGAATTTTTTGATAGAGCAGTGATTTTTCTAGAAACAAAGTAACCCTCTGAGTTTTGCTAATTTCTTCTAAAGTGGTGTTGATTTGGTAATGAGGCATGATGGTTTGCCAATGAGGCATATTGGGTTGCTAGTGAGGTAGATTAAGTAGCCAATGAGGCAAATTGAGTAGCCAATGAGGCTTTTCCGGTGAGGCAGATTGAGTAGCCAATGAGGCTTTTCCAATTAGGCATAGAGTATAGCTAGTGAGGCTTTGCTAGTGAGGCATACAATTTGTAACCAATGAGGTTTTTGGCCAATGAGGCATAGTATGTAACCAGTGAGGTTTTGGCCAATGAGGCATAGTATGTAACCAGTGAGGTTTTGGCCAGTGAGGCTTATTGAAACTTATTTTCAGAGTGGTTTTTCACCCTTTTAGGGTTTTCCACTCATAAAACTTGTGTTATGTCTCTTCTTGGTGGTTTTTTGTGTTGTGCTTGATTGGCTATCTTTGTTCAAATATTATATTCTAATTTGCATATCATTGTGACTCTCTCACATTCAATACCTATAATGTTTGAAGTATATTCAATGATTTTCTTTACATAATACAAGTGAGTTAAGTTTTAAAATTTGGTTTCTCATTAGACCACTGATTCACCACCCCCCCCTTCTCAGTGGTCCTGTACTCCAACAAGTGCATGTGTTGTTTATTTGTTGAATAATAGATGGAGTATGGATGTTTTTGGAGGATGGGTTTTTCCCTCTTGAAGGTTTTCCCAGGGTATATCTTGTGTTATCTTGTAGTTTGTCTATTTTGATCTATGCATTATGGTGATTCTTTAAGCTTGTATGCATGCTTTTCTCTCATGGGGTTATGTAGGAAATGGATTAAATGAATTGGGCATCAATGCACGATTTACAAACACTAACAACATCAAATTTTAATGTATTTGAACCAAAAACAGAGTTACTAATTGCAATAACCAAGTTGTTCCAAATTTTTGGCAAAGAACAATAAATTAAGAGAGTTCAATTTCCTCATCAAAAATAATATTTACAAAATTTAATTGATTGGTAACTATATTAAATTCCTTTAAATGATCTATAACAGAACCTCCTTCAACCATTTTCATATTAAAGAACAGCTCCATTAAAAATACCTTATTTGAAGTCAAGGGCCTTTCGTATGATTTTTTCAATGTTTGCATCAATTCATTTATTGGTTTCACTTTAGATATGTTAAATGCCATAGACAGTGTCAGGAACAACTGAATACTTCCTAGTGCCTTTTTGTCTAGAATCTCTTATTCTTCATTTGTCATTATTGACAGTTTATTTGCTTTCCCTTGCAACGGTCGCCATAAATCTTTATGATATAGGGAATCTTCCATCTACATTTTCCATAATTGATAATTCTAGCCGTTGAAACTTTTGACCTTTAATTTTCATTCTTTAGACATTTCTCCTACTCAAGCTTGAATTTCTCTTGTCAAACAACCGAACAACACTACTTTGATACTAATTGATGGGATTTACCAACAAGATGGGGCAATAAAATAACCAATTTATAAATACATATAACAAAAATAATAGAATGAATACACAGAGACAAAAAATTAATGTGGTTCACCAAATGTGGATTACGTCAACAAACGGTTGTCCAACATTATTTAATATCCAACAAAAGAAAGAGTACATTGTTGCATTAACCTACACCAATATTCATAGTTGCATGTATACACTCAAAATGATTTCAATTTGTGTGCAACACTTATATTGTTGTGTGTTCATCTCCAAACTATGATAACTCCAAAACTGCACTGTTGCATGCTCTTTCACTTTCTCACGCACGATTTTCCACATTCAATCCATAGCAAACCAAGAAACAATCTATTTTAGGCAATTACAAAATTGTTTTCAATTTGAATTTATTAATAAAACTTCTTTAATTAAATTTGGGGAGAAAACACGAATGTCAAAGTTACCAAAATATTAACACCAAAGCATGATCAGGCTCCATAGACCAACATAATCATCACTTGACCGTGATATCTAATGGGCTAAGGTTATATGGACTCATTCACTCGAATCTTTCAAACAACACATTTAGACAATTCACAATATTTTTTTCCAAATCCACTTGCTCTTGAATTTCTTGGCCTTAGGCCAAGACCAATATAATTTGAGCAATCAAGATTAGAAATCATTTTCAGAAACTATGGAGGTTTTTCCTTCAAATTTGCAACAAAAAATTTCTACTTAGTTCAATAGATCTTGGTGGAAAGAATGGAAGTAGTATGGAAAACCCCATTTTCCAACTATATGTATTACAAATGGACCTTTTTCTATTTTCTTGTGGTATAAAAGTTGATAAAGAGATGGCCTCTCCATTCCTCTTCTTAGACTTGGAGAAGGAGATTTCAACTTGTCTAAAATGTCATTCTGGAACCAAGCTCCCCAATTGTGCCTAGTATATTATGTTAGGCCTTGCAAGTTTCCATACCCCCATTTCCCCAATTTTGCCTTGCAAGTTTTCATACCCCATTTCATTTCCCATCTTGTATAATTTGTTATATGTGGAACATATGCCCTTAGTCATAGAATTTTGTCTTTTGTTCAGACCTAAGTATCCAAGTTGAAAAACCAAAATTATCTAAGTGTGGGTGTTATGTGGGAGTTCTACCTTGAAGAATGCCCAATTGGGTACTTTTGATTTAAATTTGACAAAAACTGAACAAAATTTGAAGACGTTATGCCCTTGCGGTTTTCCACTTGGCACATTTGTGTGCCATTGCATGTTTGAAAACGAAAACCAAGATGAAAGTTGTGATAAGCATAAAATTTGTGATAGGGTTCTCATTGGTCCATGACACTACTGACTTTGAACGGAAATGAGTTTTGGGGTATATGTTTGAGTTTCCGTGTAGCCAAATTGTTTTACTGCATGTTTGCAGGAGAAAAGGCTAAACAAGATTGTGATAACTTGTGCTTGGGCGATGCAATCGATTCCAACCACATGGAGCTTGTTGGGGGACGAAATTTGGTGGTCTCTATCACGATCCAAAGTTGTTTCAATCTCTCGAAGGTTTCCTAACTGTTTCTCACGCCTAAGCAGCATGACGGCTCTGTAGGTAAATACTTTGCACGGGAATATAAGTGAGAAGTTGAAAGGCCAATTTCAATTAAATGAATGAGTGGAAGCAGTGGGGAGGTGGTTAAAAGCCATGTGGCATATTCTAGATGTCAAATTCAAGTTACAAAATTGAAGGGCTTGAATATGACAGGTGTTAGCAGCGGATTAAAACTTTTTCTCCTCTTGATAAGTAGGAGGTATTTTCCACAGCGTGTCAAATTGTGATATTGAATCTGTATGAGTCAAACTCATTGACCCATGTTTCATGAGTAGTGGTTCATGTTCACAAGAACCCATCTCTCATGATAATGAATGACCCACAATTCTTGTTATCATGAGAGATGGGTTCTTGTGAACATGAACCACTACTCATGAAACATGGGTCAATGAGTTTGACTCCTAAAACAACACAATCCTGATAGCAATATCACACTTCTTCTCCTCTTCTTTAAATTGCAATTGTTGTGTCATTTCAAAGGGTTCGGAGCTAAGGGTTATGGAAGCTCTAAAAAGGGAAAAAGCTTTGTACAGGGAATAGGTTGTTGTATGTTCTAGGCGGAAGTCTTTGTTTCTAATTCATCACTTCATGGTGTTATTGTATCTTGATCTGCGGCATATATGAATAAATATTGCAAAGTATGTTGTTTCTAGCCTAATATATAATGTTCTTTCAGTGGGAATAATTAAGGATTGTTGCCTTCTTTCTGCACATTTTTGTTATTGTTTTTTGCTGAAGGGATAGAGTAAATGCTCTCATGAAAATTGTGGGAATGTAATATTATCATATGGATTATTAAATATGACTATATTGTAGGCTTTAGAGATTTTATTATCATAAGTTGACAATACAACAAATTATCATCAAGATATGTTTAATACTATGATATAAGATGCACAACCTATGACTTTGTAGCCCATGACAGGCACTAGTCTGTCTATTGCAATTCCCTCTTCTAGAATGCTTCAAACAATTTATAAATCTTAACGAACATCTTTCTAAGTGTAATTTATTTTGGTTTAAATTGTCTTCGTAGAGTTTAAAGATGTAAAGGATAGGTTTAAGTCTCATTTATATGTCACTCCTTCGCATATTTGAAATGAAGACAAGTTTATGTAAGTTATTTGTTCACTATGTTTTTAAAGCTTAAGGGATCATGCTTGAGTTTGGTGAAATCCATAATACCCATTATTCATATACTTGTGAACTTGTTAATCATCCACTTTTCAAAGGGTTTGCAGCTATAATTCAATGTGAAATTAGCACAATAATGAATCAATGAAAGTAATTTCAATATGTTGCATTGTGCCAATGGGACTTAGTTTCATTCCTATAGCATTATTTGATGAAGATTTTATCATTATTTCAAACCAAAAATAAGATTAACGTCCTAAGTCATGTGAAGCTCAAAGTGCAGAAGGTTGGATTATGGAGAGGATTCTTGTCTTAATCTTTTGATCCCCGGGTTTAGGCATCATATTCTCTCTTAGAATTGAGGGAAGAAAAGTAACCATCATATTCTTTGTCAAGGCTTGATTGTTAATAAGCATTAGTTGGTTTGGGATATTCAAATCTTGAATGCCCTTCTAGTGTTCGATTGGAGAGCACCAAACATGTGTTTTGGTTCTAAGCAAAATCTTGAATGGATTGGTCTTAGATTCATGATTTGTTTAAACCTTTCAACCTAGCTCTTTTTCTTGGCACAATGCTCTTTTGGGTGATTGACCTAGGTTTATTGCAAAATTCTCCTAGATTTGACACTTTCTGGGTGAAGATCCTTTTTTCTCATTGGAAGGAAAGAAGTTTTGTTCTATTTGTAAATAAGTTAATTAAGAAATGAATTTCTACTTATAGTGAAGTTATTCTTATCTCCAATATGTTTTTTAGATTCAAATGCAAACCAACAAGGTAGCTCAAGTGTTAGCCCATCTCTAGACTCTTTTGGACCATTCAAGCAGCATGCCTTGCATAGTTGCTTATGTTCCTATACCTTCATCACCTTGTGGTCATTCCCCATGTAGGGGTCAATGGTAAGGTTAGCAAACATTCCAAAGTTCTACTAGTTAGTCTTCATGTCTATACGTTAGCCTTTACCACTAGTTTGTGTCATGTTAGCAATGTATGTTAGCAATGTAGGTAGACTTTGTCCATTGGACTATCCTCACCTTACCTTAGCTATTCCACCATGTCAAGAGAATCCTTATGATTAACAACCTATGTAGCAAGAAGAGTAGAATGAAACTAATAATACTACTACTAGTTTGGAGTCCATCTCAAGGGTCCAAGATATGTCAAATGTGGGGTGCAGCTCCAATATGGATGACTAGAATTCACCTTTTGCTCCTAGGCTTATTGTTCTTATTGCATGTTTTTTAGAAGAATATAATTTGTTAAGCAACTACTTTTTTGAGTTACATGTTAGACTATTCATCATATGTGTAACCTAATTTGCATGACTTTGAAGGATGATCTAATTCTGTGCGTTTTTTTAAATAGTTTTGATGAAGGTAAATGTTCGGGAAGGGCCCGGACCATGACCCAATTACAAATCAGCTAAAAAGACAAACAAAACTTCTCTCATAAAAAAACCAGCAAATGCTTTTGACCAGCTAAAAGAGAGAAACAATCAAAAACAAAGGGAACAGCAAAGATCAGCAAATGCTTTTGACCAGAGCAAGAAACTGGAAGCTGATTTTAAAATGAACCCAAAACCAAGAACAAAGCCAAGACTTTTTTTTAAATAGTTTGTACATTATTTATTTTCTTGTCATATTAATTTTTATCACTTCAATATATAAAATGAGTTGTAGTGGGCATTAAGCCAGGCTTGCAAATTTATTGAGTTTTGAACTATCCTCTTATTGTAGCGTTGAACATGATGTAAACTCACTTTCCTTGCAGGGAGTAGCCATGGTATTTAAATTCGGATCCTTTTATTATGAATATGTTGAACAGTTATTCTGATTCTGTATATAAAACTAATATGTTAAGACAATTATCCATGCCATCCGATCATATATGAAAGTTACATTCTAAACTTATGGCGTCGTGTCTTTCCTTGCCTTACTATATAAAGGTAGTCCAGTCCGCTCTATTGCTCAAAACGATAAATCCTCTTGTATATACCTAAAAATGGCACATCACATAGTCTGGTAATTAATTAAATATTTTTAATATTTAATTAAATCTTCGAATTCCATCTGCGTATAAATAAATTTAAATAATTTATTTATATTTGTTCATTCTTTCATTTCGATTAAATAAATAAGTTTATTTAATCATCTTTTCGTATTCATTTCTTAATTAATTAAATAAACATTACGATTTATTTATATTAATTATCAATAATCTTGGCTTGAATATTTTATTCAAATAAAGATTAAGTATTCCTTTCTTCTAAATAAATTCTTCTAATATCCATTCACAATTAAATATTTCTAAATATTTAATTAAATTCTTCTAAAATCCATTCATAATTAAATATTCAAAATATTTAATTAAATTTTTCTAAAGTCACATTATAATTAAATATTCCAAAATATTTAATTTAATTTTCCATAGTTTTAAAATCAAAAATTGAACTCAATAAATGAAATTAAATAAATTTATTTATTTAATTTGGGAATTATCTTCAACAGCCGTGAAGCAAACTGCCGAAACAGAAAAATTAAATTCCTCTGTTTCTATGCAGGCTTGTTCCCGTGGGTTGAAGACAGGCATCCATCCCTCTCTCCAACCTCCCAACCTCTTCCATTTTCTTCTCAACCTCTCCATCTCTCACCATTCAAACTTACCAGACAACCTCACAGCCGTTGATTCTTGCCAACCAGGATTGTGCCTGCAAAAAGCTATAAATAAGACTGTCGGGTCTTTGAAATCATATAGAAGCTTTCAGCAGGAAAATTATAGCCAAATTACAATAGCATAAGCCTTTTTTATTCACAGTATTCTCATTTCATAAGCATAGTGTAGAATCATGGCATATCATAGCATATCCATAGCATTTTCCATTTACAGCCCCTGTACATAATCCATAGCCTCTGTGCATATCCGTCAACATTCTCACCTTCATTAGCATATAGCATATAGGATAGAATTTCTTTTGCATACTCATTCTGCAGACTGCCATTTGGAGAAGCCAAGCTTACATAATCTGAGAGCAGCAGCTTCGAACAAATCTCTGGAGATAGAGAAAGACGGAACGCTTCATGAAGAATTTATGTTTTATTTTAATTTCACTTCAATTTCTTTAGTTTAAAGTTCTATCAATTGTGTTTATTGTTTTCAATTTGATTACAAATCTAACATACACATTTTTTGGCGCCCACCGTGGGGATTTTGCCCCCATTTTTAACATCTTTTTGTAGGTTTCTTTGACAGGTTACGGCCAAAAAACAGCGGATTAGTGCAAGAAACACGTTTTAGAAAGTTTATACCCAGTTCAACACATTTGAGCCATCCTGCAGCGCTTGTAAGCCATCCTGCAGCATTCCTGATCCATCCTGCAGCGCATTTGAGGTATCCTGCAGCGCTTTTAATCTGTCCTGCAGCGCCCGTAAGCTCTATTGCAGCGCTTTTGATAATTCCTGCAATGCTCTTAAGAATTCTTGTAGCGCCTATGATAAATTTTGTAGTGCCCATGAAGACTGTTATAGCGCATGTTTCAAAAACCTGCAAATTGTAATTTGTAAGTTTAATATAGTTTAACTGAATCCGATGCAACCGCGGACAGTTAATAATTTTAAATTGGAAAGAACCAATCCTAGGGTAGACATTTCATTATTTCATTTTGGGACTAAAATGAACTCTATGTTTGTGTGAAGCAACATCTTCACTTAGCATAGTAAATTTTATTTTGGGTTTAAAATAAATCCTTGTTTGCTTTGTTTTTGGTGATAGGCCTATGCTTTCCCCTTAACTGGGTGATCAAAATGCCAAACTCACCTATTTCCTTTTATGCATTTTACAGCTTTATTAAAACCTTGTAGAGAGCCTGCTCTTGTGGGAAAAAGTACTCACCCAAGAGGAACAACTCAAGTGGGTTCAAGCCAAAGCCAGGCTATTCCACCCCACTCTAAAATTTAAAGCAAAATTGGGGAAACCCTCTTTTGACGGTAGTGTGCATTGATAACCATCCCCAAAGCCTTTGTTCTAAAGGTCTCTCGAAGGATTCTATCATTTTCCGCACCGAACGAAAACCCTTACTACGAACCTAGTGTAGTATCTAACTTGTTAGTTTCTAAACATCATAATAATCACAGTGCAGGGGAGGGAAGAATCTACCCCCAAGATACTCACCATATAACTGCCAAGGATTGTTTGCTCAAGGGATCTGGTATCCACTTCTGTCACTCTGAGTATGCACCTGGAAAAGAAAAAAACACGGTCGCCCTTTCAGGGGTGACACGGCTGTGTGAGTCGACGCAGTTCTAAGATGTGGGCTGTTGATTACTATGATGACCTATTTGAGAACTAAGAGTGAGTCTGTTTGAAATGATTATCATGTGTAAAACCTGTTAAGACAATTTTTGAAAAATATTTTGGTCATACACTTGATGTTTAGCATAGGACTTAAGAAAACTATTCTACAACTTGTTTGATGTGTTTTCAATACACTAATTCAGATAAGATCATCCAACACTCACTATCACATTGATTACTCTCATGTTACGAGATTGGAAATCCACAACTTTTGTAAAGAAGTCTATTTTCAAAAGGATTAAAAAGCCAAAGAAACCCCTTAACCACAAGAAACTATTGAAGAAGAGACGATTCTTGTATCAAAGCCGAAAAGTTTTACTCAAATATAGAACCTTTCTTCATAAGTATCATGATTGTGTTAGAGGTCTTTCTGATGATTATGCTATAGAACCTTTGTACTCACAAGCTTACTTTCAAAGAAGAGCCCTTTCTCAAAGGCATAACCAAAGTCAACGCATTCATTTCTGTTATATTCTCCAACCTGCAATTGAATATTCTACTCATCCAAATCAAATTTTGCAATAGAGAACTTAGATCACATTAGGCATTCATCACAAAATCCATCCTTTTACAAAGCTAGGATCAAACTTTATAAAGTGCAAAATCATCTTTTTCTTAATCTTTTGCTTAAATTCCCACCAACAGGATTTTCATCCTTTCAATTAGGGAACAACACAAGCTAAAGATTAGAAACCTTTGTAAGTTATAGAATCTTCATTCTATCCTAACTTTCATATCTATCACATAATTGCACTATTTCACTCTTTTGATCAAAAGTGAGTAGAATTTGGAACAAAACTTATGCCTGTCTTCACGAGATCTCAAAAACACATGGAAAAAGACGAGGGAGAAACCACTACAAGCAAAATGGGTGACCATACTGAGAAAGAAGAAGATACATTTAATGTTGACGAATTAACAGAAGAAAAGCTTCAAGAAGCAGAACAAGATCCCCAATTCCATACTCTTATGGAAAGGATTTTAGAATGAAACAAAGGAAGATATTTTCTTTCATTAGCTAATCAAGGAGCTAAGTTACCTCACAATTTCGACATAGAAGGGGTTAAACAGAATCCTAAAACTCCTCCTACTGACTTTAGTGCCCTTACTCAATAGATAAAAGAATTACAAGGACAAATCAAAGAGATGCAAGGGGGTACAACAAAGAAATATGTTTTGGAAGACATATCTCCTTATCCATTCGATAGGAGTCTTCAAATGATCCCATTTCCAAAACATTGTGAAATCCCTAAATATGATAGATACAATGGAAAAAATGATCCCATTGACCATGTGAGGGATTTTCGGAATAGGAGTCTAGAATTCGCCTATGACGATACCTACTTAATGCGATTATTTCCACGAAGTCTAGGTGTACAATCCATGGAGTGGCTTTCTAAGATCACTCCACCCATCAAAACCTTTGAGGAGTTAATAAATCAGTTTATAACACAATACGCCTACAACATTCAACACCCGATAACAATGCTTGATCTTTGTAAAGTGAAACAAAAAGTAGGAGAACCCTTCACTACGTTCTTGCAAAGGTGGAGAAGGTTATTTGCACGATATTCCCATCCTATTCCTGAAAAGGAAAAGATGGATATCTTCATTAATAGCCTAGATCAAGAATTAAGCTATAGGCTTAACCTTCATTGTCCCCATAACTTTGAAAAATTGATTGAAAACGCAATCACCATTGAAGGGGCTTTGGTTAAACGAGGGGTGATAAAACTTGATAATCCAAGTACATCAAACCAAAACAACAATGATAAAACAAGGTTTTGGAACAGAAATAAAAATGTTGTCAATGATGGTATAGTAGATGCAAATAATCTACGAACAAGACCATTTGTCTTCAATCTATCAAGTGCTTCACGAACCAATCAACAAGGAAACACCAATCAACAAGGAAGCAGCAAACAACAAGGACAAAACTCTAATCAAGAAAGCGTGACCAATCAAAATACCAATCAAAATCGTGGTAATTTCAATAGCAATCTTGGCAATACCCAAACATCAAATCTGTCCAGACCTCCATTCTTTTCAAATCAACAGAATTTTACCACGTTGGGTCAATCTCTTGAGTCTTCTCTCAAGGAGCTTCTTGATAATAAGGTTATCACCTTACCACCACAAAGAGATTATGAGCCACGAGTCAAACCACCATCGTGGAATGACTCATATTATTGCAATTATCATCAATGTAAGTGTCATAGAACGAATAATTATCAAGCTTTAAAAAATCTAGTACAAGATTTAATTGACAATGGCACTATTACAATTGAAGGACATCATACCAATGACGATCATCAAGCATTCAAAGATCCTTTACCGAATTATCAAAAGGGGGAAACATCATATGCAAGAGCCAAAAGCATACATAATGTTGAAGACAATATAATCCATCACATCTATGTTGATGATCAACGGGTTAATGTTATCAAAATCAAGGGAAAACAAGAATATCAACAGGTTAATGTGACTACGAGAGGACAAGCAAAAGTTGTTCTAAAAGGAAGTTCATCTAAAGAAACTATTCCTTCTCCAAGTCAATATAATCTAGTTGATCAATTGAGAAAAACATCAGCTCAAATCTCCATCCTTGAACTTCTCAAAATATCCCCCATACATAAGAATATTTTAGAAGAAGCTCTTGTAAACACAACTATCGATATTGATCTGGATGTAAACAAATTTCAAGCCATGGTGGGACATTTGTCTTCCCCCACTTGTCTTTCATTTTCCAACAAAGATGATGTCTCCATGACACATCCACATAATTCATCATTCTATCTTGAAGTCATGATCCATAAACACTGAATTAGACGTGTCTTAATAGATGGAGGAGCTGGTTTAAACATTTGTACTTTAAAGTTAATAAATGCCTTGGGAATTTCAAAAAATTCTATTGATCCACGAAAGAAAATAACTATTAAGGCATATGATGATGAAGAAAGAGCTTCTAAAGGATTAATATTGCTGCCTATCAGAGTGGGACCTGTTGTGAAGAACACATTTTTTCAGGTTCTAGACCGGGATCTTTCCTATAACATACTTTTGGGTCATCCATGGATTCACGATATGCAAGCAGTACCATCAACGTATCATCAATGCATCAAGTTTCCATATGATGGATAGGAAATAACTATACAAGCTTATTACAATAGTACCCAAACTTGTTCAAATCTTCGAGCAACTTAAGATACCTTTGTGCCACACAATAGGGAGGCTCTTGTTGTTTCTTCTTCCAATCTACAAGTCCAATTGCAAGAGTTGACAAAGAATCTTGATACTAAGCTAAATTTTAAAGACAAAGGGGTAGGTGAATATTCACTCTCTTTCTACCTTACCACCTTCTCCAAGGTCGAATGGGCAACCAACCTTATCAAATCAAAAGATTGCAACAGCTTCTACATCCCAAGTTTTTGTGCCAAACACAAAGTTTGACGGAAAATTCATTAGAGCCAACACCACTGAAGAAGAAGCTGAAGATAGGGATATCCTAAATTGGCTATACAAAGATGAACATGAATCTCTCATGCACGTTAAGTTGCCTACAGAACAATATGGTAAGGGGTACGCTATCATGCAGAAGATGGGCTATGAAGGAAATGGTCCTATAGGAAAGAGAAGAGAAGGAATTGTGGAACCAATTCAACCTATTTCAATACATCCAAGTGATAAAACAAGACTTGGATATGGGAAAGATAAAGAAGAATCTACTTCACAGCAAGCACAATCAACTCATGAAGGAGGATCAATGACAGATAAACCTCATGAATCAGTTTTCCAATTGCAGAATAGTTCAGATACTGATTCTAATGAATATGAATGGGACACCATTTATAATGAAAATTTTGGAGAGACAAACAAGTTGATACCATACATAAATATGCACCTGTTCTCATACAAGAAGGTTCAAGGCCTTTACTTGATTATGTTTTACAAAGTGATCATGACTCAAGTGAGGACGATTCAGATTCTAACGAGATAGACAATCAACAAGAAAATACCATCATAGACTTTGTCTACCGTGAAGATGATAGCCACATCATGACTTTGACAGTTCAAGACCTTACCCAACCTAATGATCACATGCCTTTAGTTTATCCGGAACTTATTGATTGGGACATTGATGCACCTATCCATATCCCTACATTCCATGATGATGAGGACATTATAAATTTCCTTTGCTCCTCTAATGAAGAAAACAATTGTTTCATCCAAGAATTTCATACTCATGATTTTGATAAGGAGAGTGTCAAGTCTCTTAGCTGCAAAATAAATGAAATAAAAGATGGATCTATTGGTGAAAACCGAAAAAGGGCAGTGATAGATCACAACAAGAGAAAAATAAAGAGCGAATCTGATAGTGAAAACCTTTCTGAGGCACTGAAGGATGAGAAACTTGACACTCTTCCCAAGTATTATCACGAAAGATCTTCTATTTTGATAGAACCAACATAATCAATTAGCATAAGTACAGCAGAGCAGCCAAAAATTTTGCAAATTGCAGCATCATTGACAGTTGAAGAAGTTCTGAAATTCATGGAATTCTTGAAGAAGAATCAAATCAACTTTGCTTGGTCATATGCTGATATGCCAGGGCTAGAACCTAATCTGATAATGCGTCATTTATCTATTAAAGCAGGGGCAAAACCTGTGAAGCAAAAGCTTAGAAAGATGCATCCGCATGTTGCATTATTGGTTAAAGAAGAATTAAAGAAGCTTTTGGATGTTGGATTCATTCGAACTATTGATTATGCAGCATGGATTTCCAATATTGTACCTATTTCAAAGCCAGATGGAAGGATCAGAGTTTGTACAGATTTCAGAGATTTGAATAAGGCTTGTCCCAAAGATGACTTTCCTTTGCCAAACATAGATATGATTGTTGATTTAACTACTGGCCATGCAATGTATTCATTAATGGATGGATTTTCGGGATACAATCAGATAAAGATTGCACCAGAGGAATAAGATAAAATAGCGTTCACATGCCCTTGGGGTACCTATTGCTGGAATGTAATGCCATTTGGGTTAAAGAATGTCGAAGCTACTTATCAAAGAACAATGACAACAATTTTTCATGATATGATGCACACATTCATGGAAGACTATGTTGATGATTTACTTGCCAAATCTTACACATGAGAAGGACATCTAGAAATCTTGTCAAAAATCTTTACCAGAATGGAGAAGTTCAATGTTCATCTCAATCCAAAGAAATGTGTCTTCGGCGTTACATCTGGAAAACTCCTTTGATACATTGTTTCAGTAAAGGGCATAGAGGTTGATCCAGAAAAAGTACAAGCTATAATGGACATGCCGCCACCACAAAATATCAATCAACTTCGATCATTGCAAGGGTGACTATAGTCCATCCGGCGGTTTATAGCTCAACTGGCAGACAAAAGCTTGCCATTTACACATTTATTGCATAAAAATGTTCCATTCAAATGGGAAGACAAATGTGAAGCAACATTCAATCAGATCAAGCAATATCTTATGCACCCACCAATTTTAATTCCACCTATTCCAGGAGAGTCACTCATACTCTATATTTTAGCCACAGAAGTATCCTTGGGAGCATTATTAGCACAAGAAGATTCTACAGGTAAAGAAAGGGCCATATACTATATCAGTAGAACTTTAACAAGTCATGAATTAAACTACAGTTTCATTGAAAAAGCTTGCCTTGCAGTGGTGTTTGCTTCTCAAAAGTTGCAACACTATATGTTGGCTCATATAGTTAAGCTAATAACCAAGATTGATCCATTGAAATACCTATTAAGCAGACCTACTTTAACAGGGAGACTTGCAAAATGGGTAATGATCTTAAGTGAGTTTGACATTCATTATGTAGATTGAAAAGCTATTAAAGGATAGGTCATCGCAGATCAGTTGGCTGAAGCACCTTTACAAGAAGAAAATCCAATGCACATTGAGTTTCCTGATGCAAATGTCTTCACAGTAATGATTCAGAAATCATGGACATTGTACTTTGATGGATCTTATACATAATATGGCTCAGGGGCAGGGATTCTCTTTGTTACACCTGAAGGACATACCATTTCACGATCATATCGATTGATGTTTCCTTGCACAAATAACATAGCTAAATATGAGGCATTGCTCATAGGATTGAAAATAGCATTGGAATGGTGAATTACAGAGCTGCAAGTCTACGGTGATTCACAACTTGTCATTAATCAAATTAATGATGATTATCAAACTAAAGATGATAAATTGCTACCTTACAAGAACATGGTGGATGATTATAAAAAGTATTTTGTGTCAATCAAGTTTTCACAAATCTCAAGTATTGATAATAAAGCTGCGGACGCAATGGCTACCATTGCTTCCTTATTACAACTATCAAAAGATTAAACCAAGTATGAATTCTTCGTGGAACAATTGTTTTCTCCCGCCTAAGATAATCCTGAGACCCAAGTCATATGTCATTTAACCGGTTCTGATTCACTTTTATATGGCAAGAATTATACCTATTTGAAAGATAACATCTTACCTCCAGATTTATCCCGCAACCAAAAAAGGAACTTCATACGCCAATCATCCCGTTATACCTTAATTGCCGATATCCTTTACCGACGTGGTCTTGATGGTACACTCCTTAGATGTTTTGAACGTGATGAATCTAAAAAAAACTTACAAGAGGTTCATGGTGGTATTTGTGGAACTCATTCGAGTGGTTTGACCTTAGCCAAGAAGCTTGTCAGAATGGGATATTATTGGCCTACCATGGAGAAAGATTATTTTACTTTTGTCAAGAAGTGTTCTAAATGCCAGATCCACGGGAATCTTATTCATGCACTTGCACAAGAACTGCAACTTTTCACTCTAACATGGCCTTTTTCTCAGTGGGGATTAGATCTTGTTGGAAAAATTCATCCTTCATCATCAAATGGGCATAAATTCATCATCACAGCTACGGAGTATTTTACAAAATGGATTGAAGTTGTTCCTTTGACAACAGTGACTGGTAAACAAATATCTTCATTTATCCTGAATTATATCATTTGCCGATATGGAATTCCTAATTCTATCATCACTGATAATGGAAGGCCTTTCAAGAATCAAGATGTGGATGAACTTTGTAAAAGATTTCACATCCAACACAGGTTCTCTACACCTTACTATCCACAAGGTAATGTTCAAGCAGAAGCTTCCACAAAACAATCTTGAAGATCTTGAAAAAGACAGTAAATGATGTCGGTCGTGATTGGAATGTCTAATTAAATCCAACTTTGTGGGCATATAGAACCAGCATTTGCACACCAACAGGAGCTACACTGTATGCCTTGGTCTATGGAGCAGAAGCAATCTTACCACTAGAAGTTGAAATACCTTCGCTTAGGGTCTCACTCAAGGGATTGATAAGTGATGAGGACTACAGAGTATCTCGCCTCCAAGAGTTAGAACTGTTAGATGAAAGACATCAACATGCAACTAATCATTTGAAGGGTTATCAACAGATTATGTCTCGTAGTTATAATCACAGAGTTAAACCACAAACATTTCAAGTAGGTGACTTAGTCTTGAAAGAAAATCCACGTAATCAGCAAGACAGAGAAAAGAAAGGGAAATTTGAACCTAACTGGCTTGGTCCATTTGTTATTATTGCAGCATATGGTTCTGGTGCATATCAGTTATCAACATCAAAAGAGGACCTATTTGAAGAGCCAATCAATAGCATTCATTTGAAAAAATTCTATGTCTGAATCATAAAAAATCCAAAAAAATCCAAAAAAAAAAATCATAAAAAATCTTGAAAAAAATCAGAAAAATCCTAAAAAAAGTGCAATAAAAACAAGTGGTGTAAACCTGGCAAACAGGCGTAACTTGTGATCAAAATAGGCTCCTCTATCTATTAGTTTATGTCTTGCATTCACTTTAGGCATCATCCATTCATATTTATCATCTGTATATATCTTTCATATCCATATCATATGACAGGGATCCTTATGTTTCATCATGGCTTGATGAAATCCGTATATATCTTTCATCCTTAGGTTATGTTTACATTGGGGGAAAAACGTAGAAACATAGACCAAACAAGAGAGGGGAAATAAGCTTTTTGAACATCGCAAACAGACACAAAAACGATTTGTCAAAACACAACAAACATGGTTGCATCAAATCAACTACGACATACTTATTCAATGCCAATGGAAATCAAAATCACATGATCCAAACAAACATCAAAACAGAATATCAATGATGATAAAAAAGATTGGATGATCTTAATCTAAATAAATGTTTGAAATACTTTAAGCAAAGTTTGAATGGTTGTTTGATTTTTCTATCATATCTCTAGAGCAATTCAATGATGTATTGAACTAGAAAAGCAAGGAAGGAGTATGATTTTTCTTTGTCTGTTGTTTGCGAGGAAATCATTAGTACTATGCAAATTGGTCGTGAGACATGCTCTACTACATATCATGGATGACATTTCAGAATTTGCATGGGAAACGGGTTAACTCTTGTCTATTTATGCAAGCAATACTCAGGTCATCTCGGTTCAATTATACCTAGATGCTTGTATTAACTTGTTATATCAAAAATTATGAAAGCAATACTCAGGTCATCACTGGTGCTAACATACCCTTTGATGCTTATATTAACTTTCAACATTTCAATGCTCTATGATGATACAAAAAGCACAAATAAGCTCTCCAAATAGCAATATTGTATGGATATCCTGCATGGTTAGTATATATTGCATTCATGTTAGAATCTCCATTTTGCATTCATAGATTTCCCAAAAAGTTGGCAAAGTATCAAATGGTTCATATCTTTTCACATACATGACTGAGTATATTTTGACATTCACAAAAACATCATTTCATACATTTTTCATCAAAAAATCATAAAACTAAAGCATACATCATAAGCATTCATAAATATGAGAAACCATCATATCATAACACATCATGCATATAGCAAATAGACGCATTTATTTCATCATAAATCATCGCTGCATTTCATATATCTCAAAAATGAATGTCAAAATGTACAAGGATGTCAACTACATATGATATAACATCATCAAAAAATGAGATCATCTCAGGGTGTGTACAAATGTCTTAACAGAGTATCATAAAAACATCATGTACAATGCACTAGGCAGTGTTATCCTCTGATGGAGCTGGTCTGGGGCCTGTACCACCTGCACCTGATGGACCTGCTCCGCCTGTCTCTGATGGCCCTCCTGGAGGTAATGGTTGTGTCACACCCCTACTGGTAGTCTGAGAGCGACTATGAGTAGACTGTGACTGGGTATAACTCTTCCTCCGCTCAGGTGGAACAACATCATGATATCTGGTCTTATAAAACTCGGCCTCCCGAGTGGCTCTGGTCACCTCTCTCATCATGTCACCGGGCAAGGTACTCGCTGCTACTCTCTATAGACTATCCACCAAAGCAATGGCCTGCTCACCTCGCTGTCTGGCTGT